>NJFT01000176.1:0-86334 GCA_002221725.1 Scedosporium boydii
AAAAAAGAAAAGAATAAGTAAAAAAAATAAGAAAAAAAGAAAAAAAAAAAAAGAAGAGAGAGAGAGAGAGAGAGATGGAGAGATGGACTTGGAGAGACAGACAGAGAGACAGAGCTCCTTCTCCCAAGTAGACACCTGTAGTAAGCAAAATCCATACAATTCTTGTTGTAGATATTGCAAAGTGAGTGCCGACTTCCCCAGCTTTCTTGGACAAGGAGTATTTCATCACATGCAGTCCGAAGTACACCCGAACCTCAAAAGAACCTTTCGAGGCTTCAATGGATCGACCCTGGTATATTTCAGTGAAGCCCCAATCATGTCTGAAAAGCTCATGACACAAGATGAAGCCGTGTCGGCACTCTTAGCCTACGCGTTCTCTGGCGCCATAGGTTCTCCGCAAGGTAAAGGTGTAGCCTATGCGCTGATCGAATCGACTCCTACCGCCTTCTCCTGGTCGGCGGCGTTGGAGGACTTCGAGTCTACCGCGCCCATTATCCGATACCGAATCAACATTGATAGGCGTTCAAAGGAAATCTCGCCTCCGGAGCCTATCGAACTCTCCAAAACGGAGCTTGCAGAGGCCATTCTTGCCGCAACCGGTCAACATTTGGCCTCGTCGACGAGATTCACGGATGGCGCGCTAAGTATCTCGTACAAGATCACGGTCCGCGAGAATCAGGAAGTCTCATATATTGTCCAGTTACGCCACCATGGCCGTGTCGCGTCTATGGACGCGCTCATGGCTTTGATTTCGAGAACGATCGACCTCGCGTTCCAGGCCTGCTGGCGAATCCAACTCCCAGAACCTCATTTGATCGGCGAGCTTATCGCCGATGACGTCGATGGCCGGGCTGTTCTCAGGATGGGACCCGATCGACACTATAGCCTCAGTGGTCCGTTCTCTTCTGTACGCGAGTACCTCCGGGGGTTTATCAGGTCATCACTCGTCGCTCTCGAAAAGCAACAAGGCATCGAGGAATATAAAGAGCAGTTCCTAGATCGTATTAGGGACTTTGTCGAGAAGGGCCTGCAGAATATTCCCGCCGTCGTCGAGGATATACCCATCGTCACCATGCACGCAGACTTAGGCCCGCACAACGTCATCGTGTCCAGCGAGACATGCTCTGAGATACGAGCGATCATCGACTGGGAATTTGTAGCCAGCACGCCATATGCCTCGCTCTACCGAGTTATTGAGATGTTTTTCCGTAAACCCGCCGAGAATGGATTTGGCCCGGAGTACGACGGCGCCAATGAACTCCGCGAGGCATTTTGGGGGTCTATCCCTGACTGGAAGGAGTGGAATCAGAGCGAGGCGACACGGGTGTTCCTAGAGTGGTTTCGGTTTGGCCTATTCATGAAGCCCCAGTGGAGACCAAAAGACTTACCCCAGGACGAGATGCAGAGCTTTTGGCAGGAGAACATTCGGGTCGTTAGTACCATCTTGAACAAGTATTCATAGCGTAGGTGGCAAGCGTCGGCCCTGGAGAACTACAAACCGTGTTAAAACATTAATCAGTAGTCTATTGGTCCTACACACGCACTATCTCACCGTTGCTCACTGCATTGTCGTCGTTCATTTAAGGGGCGTGACGTTGCTACTTCTATCACCTGGGAATAGTCTCTCCTCATCAGCCATGCAACTCTCTAGACACATTTAAGGAGATCTGTAAATGCACTCTCATTGATCTGTCACCTAGTCTTCTATCCCCTGCCAGACGCGCTCTGCATAGTCCTGCAACTCGGAAATGCCCATTACAAAGTCCCCTTCCCCTGCAGCTAGATCCGGATCTCTTAGGAAGAGAAGTCCAAATGGCAATATTAATGGGATGTTGACGAAATCATACGATCTCGGGTTCGTAGGGTTTTGGATGATCAGGATTTCCTGGCGGCGGACAGGCCGTGACACAGCGGCCGCTCGTGTCGTAATGGTCCCTAGCCTCTCAGGAGTTGGTAGTTCTTCTTCCCACCTTTCTATAATGATTTCACGATGCTGGAGATACAATTTCGCCAGAATCACAACTTCAACATCGTGGTTCGACGCAGAAAACCACCAATTCATACCAGTTCGTAACTGCGCCAGTGATCCCGAGTGTCCAGACTCGATGACTAGTGTCGCCCAGCAGACCGGGCGCGTACGAGCTGGTCTGGAGCCTCCAGATGAACCTGCCTCACCGCTATCATTTCCTACTGGGTACGTAGTCATGCCCATCGTTGTCCAATGTGTTCTGAGGCCCATATCGCAAACCATGCTGAAGAACGGCATATAAAGCGCACCGTGGAGTTGTACATGGCAGAGAGTCGGAATTGCTATGACGAGTATTCTCCTGTTGGCGTAGTAATGAATCTCCGCCGGCGATTATCTCGCATTCTCTCGATCTCGGCAAAGACTTGTGGAGTGACATCTAAACCGGTTTAGTATGAAATTTAAATAGAGTATCAAATCCAGCTGCGTACCGGTGACGATGAGCATATCACCGGGAGTAAGTCAATCTGCTCGAAGAGCTCTTCAACATTCCCAAATCGCACTGTCGGGGCCTCATCGTCTTGCGGCGACGTCGAGGTAGGTAAACGTGGCATCGTCGCCAGGGTGATGCTGTCGTCAGAATCAAGATGATTGGGGTGAAGCAAGGAGGGATGCTGCTCAGAGTTGGAGGGAAAGGTTAACTCTTGAATCTTGACTAGCCTTGCTCCGACTCCAATGTTCGGGTTTGACGTCAACCACCTAACCTCACCTTCCATAGAGATATCAGCGCACTTTATCAGGTTGGAATAATTAAGGTAAGAAAGCACGCAGCGAGTAGACCGGAGAAAGTAGAGAGTAGAGACGGGGGAGCGTCGAGGCTAGAATAGAACAATCAAGAAATTATGAAATCGAGAATGGTGCAAGTGGATGCACTGATCTGGACTCAAATGAATCGGTCCATCAGGTTAAGGCGACTCCTTTCGATTGACGTAGAAAGAAAACTCCAATCATCTACCTTTAGCCCTACTTGTAATACCAAACTCCAGACCCAAGTTTAAGAGATCAAGATATTCTACAGAAGACCCTGCTTCTGCAAGTCATAGTACACCTTCTCCGGCATCACGTTGCCCTCGGCATCCTCCATCTGTACCACACTGCCCTCGTCCACCTTGTTCCTCTTTTCCTCCTTCTGTATCTTCTCCCAGAGCCTCAGCGCCTGGTCGATGTTTGATATGTCTCGGAAGAGCGTGGTGTTCGTAATGCCAAGGCACCTCAGACCGTAAACGTGGCGCGCCTCGTTGAAGTGCTTGTCGAATGCCCTGCGTCCCATGTAGACAAAGTTTCCGCAAATCTCGCAGGGGAACTCGACACCAAGACCATGCAGTCGATAGAGCCAAAAGGGGATAGGCTTGCCATCCCAAGCCAGCGGTAGCTTGAGGGGGTTGTAGATCCTCTCCTCGCCGTCCTCCTCCTCGCCCTCTTCCGGGGCCGCGGCCTGCTGAGTGCGGTCGGTCATGTTCATGAGGTTCTCCAACTCCTGTTGTCGCTCTCTTTCCGTCATGCCCTGCTTGCGCTCGACATTGACCCTAGTATCGCCGCGCTCCGTCGACATGGCCGATGCCAGGCGCTTGATTCGATATTCTCGTTCGGCGACTGCCTTTTCTTTCAGTCTCCTCGCCGAGATACCCCCTGCGCCATTAGTCTTTGTCTCTTCCTCCTCTTCCTTCTTTCTTTGTGCGCGCCTCTCCGCTGCCTTGATGTGTTTTCTCCCCGTCAAATGGCTCTTGTAGACATTTTCGTTCTTGAACTCCTTTTCGCAGTCCTCACAGTAGATGGCCTCTTCCGTGCTGGTTTGGTGGTTCGATCCATTCGCCACCCCGTTGACCTTATTCTGCCACCCCTCTACCTCGTCCTTCTCCCACGCCCCATCAAACTCCTTGTCGAAGTCGGCTATGACCTTATCAACGTTCTCCAGGGGTCGAATGCGGCGCATGAACGACTCGAGGTAATCTGCTAGCTCTCCGAGGTATCTGAAGTATTGGTCCGTCAACTTGTCGTCCCTCTTTATGCCCCCGGTGCCAACGGCAAAATTATCAAACACCTCGAGGTACTGCAGATAGCTGAGACGTTTGACATTTGGTAGGTTGAGGTACGAATCGTGACATCCGTGGAGATCGAAAAAGCGGCCGAAAGCCTCCTCCCCGGAGAAGAGAGAGTCTATAAGATAGGGTATCAACTCTCCATCCGCCGTCCTTTTCGCGCGGTAGCGCAGCTCCGTGTTCTCAGCCTGCTCATTCGGGTATCGAGCATGGTGATCGCGAATGGCCGTCACCTCGCGGTAGAACTCTTCGAACGGATCGCCGCTTCCTATCCGTTGTATCTCGTTCGTTAGAGCGCCGTCTTCGTCGCGGTAGAGCTTGAGCAGCGTGGTGGACTGGCTCTTGATCTGGTCTAATAGCTGCGCGATCTCGTGATCCTTATTTAATCGGTCGCGTATGTGCTTAGGTTCATCTCCGATTCGATCGGATATGGCCTGCTCGAGGCGTTCGAGGTCCTCGTGAATGTAGCGCTCGTCTTCTAAAAACATGGTTGGTTGTGGCAAACTGGAAAATGTGGTGGAGGGTGTTTGGAAAAATCGCTGTCGCGCCTTCTCAAATGTGAAGAAGGCTGCTCGAAGTTATGTACACAGTGTATATCGTTTATCATAAATACTGTATCTGCGCTACTGGAACTGCGCAAGGCTTCGCCCCGGAAAGAAGGTGCAGCACGCGCTACGGCAAAATCATCTTGTATTTTTTTTTTTTCCTTCACCTTCTTTTTTCTCTGCACTTGAACTCCTTCCCGCTTCAGCCAATCTCGACACGTCGCATTCGAAGGCATCAACCTAACCCATTCATCCGCTTCGATCACCACGCTTTTTATCGACGAGACCCCAAAATAAACCATCAGCTTAACCCTTATCCAGCGATTTTTCCCCAAACATAAACATGGCAGAGGGAGCTGGTTCTGGCGGCATTGACCGCAAGGCTGATGAGCGCATGGAGTTCACCACCTCCAAGGAGGTCACCGTCCACCCTACCTTTGAGGCCATGTCCCTGAAGGGTATGTGACCTGTTATCCTAACCTCTTTCACATTGTGACTCCATCAAACTAATCCATTGTTCAGAGAATCTCCTCCGAGGCATCTATGCGTACGGCTACGAGACGCCCTCGGCGGTCCAGTCTCGAGCAATCGTCCAGATTTGCAAAGGTCGCGATACTATCGCCCAGGCCCAATCCGGTACGGGTAAGACGGCGACTTTCTCGATCAGTATGCTTCAAGTCATCGACACCGCCGTGCGCGAGACCCAAGCGCTCGTCCTTTCCCCGACACGCGAACTTGCCACCCAGATCCAGTCCGTCGTCATGGCCCTTGGCGACTACATGAACGTGCAGTGTCATGCCTGCATCGGCGGTACCAACGTTGGCGAAGATATCCGGAAGCTCGACTACGGCCAGCACATCGTTTCTGGGACCCCCGGTCGCGTCGCCGACATGATTCGCCGCCGCCATCTTCGTACGCGCCACATCAAGATGCTCGTCCTTGACGAGGCAGACGAGCTCCTTAACCGTGGCTTCCGCGAACAAATCTACGACGTCTACCGCTATCTCCCTCCCGCCACTCAGGTCGTGGTAGTCAGCGCCACGCTTCCTTACGACGTGCTCGACATGACGACCAAGTTCATGACGGATCCCGTTCGTATCCTAGTCAAGCGTGACGAGTTGACCCTTGAGGGCTTGAAGCAATACTTTATCGCCGTCGAGAAGGAGGACTGGAAGTTTGATACCCTTTGCGATCTCTACGATACCCTTACCATCACGCAGGCCGTCATCTTCTGCAACACGCGTCGCAAGGTTGATTGGCTGACGGAGAAGATGCGAGAGGCCAACTTCACCGTTAGCAGCATGCACGGAGAGATGCCTCAAAAGGAGCGTGACAGCATTATGAACGATTTCAGGCGCGGAGACAGCAGGGTGCTGATTTCGACCGACGTTTGGGCGCGTGGTATCGATGTGCAACAGGTCAGTTTGGTTATCAACTACGACTTGCCTAGCAATCGAGAGAATTACATCCATCGTATCGGTCGTAGCGGTCGGTTCGGTCGCAAGGGTGTTGCTATCAACTTTGTTACTACCGAAGATGTTAGGATCCTTCGCGACATTGAGTGTAAGTGTCTTTGGATATAAGTTTGCTTGTTTTGAGATGCTTGGGGACTGACATTCTCGACGCAGTGTACTACTCCACCCAGATCGATGAGATGCCGATGAACGTCGCGGACCTCATCGCATAAGCAATTGAAGAGACAGGAGAAATGAAAAAGAAGGGTGATATCACATTCGAGGGCGTTATGAGCTACTATGCTACAGGGGAAGAACTCTGATGATAGTTCTCGCCGCCGAGGAACTCGTCCTCAGGCCAGGTTAGCGCGTGGGAGGAAATGGGTGTTCCAGCATCCAGTAAGTCTCTTTTCAATTGTTCTCGCGCCTCTTAGGTCTTTCCCTTGTAAGACGCTAACATGACCGGCCCCCCTTAGACGAACCAGATTGTTGATCGCATCGCACCTTATTTCGATGCAATATTCAAAACAAAAAAAGGCGTCTACTAGGAGTTGTCGGGGCTACCGAATTATGAACTGATGCCAGGAGAGGACAGGGGCAATATGGGAGCAACGTCCTTTCATCTGGTGTATATGTACTGGTACTATGAATGCAACTGAAGTCTTTTGCTCCGATTCCCGATATTTATTGTCCACAGCGGAGATCCAAACCTTTACACCCCGGGTTGCTGTGACAATTACGATCCCTTACTACTGGTGCCGAGCTGCAAACTTAAGATAGCACAGGCTTCAACCCTCAAGGGCAGTCCCTGCAACGACTTTGAAATTCGACCCGGAGAGCTATGTCACCCAGTATAATGAAACCGAAATGTGTTAGAATACAAAAAGTTTGAGAACAAGACATGTGGAGACTGCTTTCCAAGCTTTCATCCGACTGTTGTGATATTCGAAAACGACAACCCATGATCCTTTCGACGCCAGATTCAGCACCATGAGAGAGAAAAAATACCGTAACCAACCCCAGTCATGACAGTGGATAAAGGAACAAAACAGAAACGCTCAAAACCGATGCATCCTCATATCATAAACATCATTCCAACCTTTGCCGTCGATACCAGATCACCGACGCTGCTGCTCATAGATGGACCTCGTGTCCGAAGCACTTGGCCTCAACGGCCTCTCGCTCTCGGCAGGTGACTGCATCCCCGCGCGATACGCCTCCAAATCATCCCTCTCCACGGGCGATAGGTCCTCCATGGCGTATTCCTCCTCTCTCACCTTTGCCTTTTGCAAACTCGCGCCATCAGAGCAAGTCCCGCAACTAAACCTCCTCGCACCGAGAGTAACACCTGCTCCCCCGGCCCCATCCAATCCCCCGCCCATAGTGGGAGGGACCCTATCACTTGTCGTAGTCCTAGAATTCAAGAGATCCCGCGCCGACAGCAATCTGTTCTTCCTGCTCGGCCTCGTCCCGACCGTCAGCGGCCTCTCGTACCCAGCCATGACGGCCACGTCGTCGTGCCAGTCCGTCGCGGGGGAGCTCGATCGGGAGAAGTTCGGCACGATGCGCATGATGAGGGGTTTTAGGGTCGGCATGCAGGCGCAAACTATGGAGGCGCAGATTTCGATCATGGACCAGTTGGCCATGCTGATGGTCGTGAAGGTGATGTCGCCGCGGTTGGGGCGGTCGGGGCGGTTGGAGTCGAGGAAGAGGACCATTCGGAGGACGGAGACGGCGCAAACTCTGTAGGTTCAGGAGTGCGTGTAAGAGAAGGGAACTAAGGAAATAGCAAATGAAATTATACTTGTTTGGGGGGGAAACAGAGATTGGGGGGTGGTCGTGGTGATATTCCCGATGGGGGGAAACTTGACTTACCCGAACGCAAGGAGGAAGACGGCAAGGAGGCCAAACTTTTGCTTCTTTGGTATCCTCAGCTTCGAAATGACGGGGAGGGGAAGCAAGAAGATTAAGAAATCGGTCGCGATGTGTAGGATATAGTTGGACCAGTATATGGACGAATCATGGCAATAGGAGTTCTTTCGGATAGAGTAGTCCCAAAATGCCTTGAGGGGGACACAGGAGACGAAGAGGTTGGTGAGGATATAGGTGTGGGAGATGGTGACAGTGGCGATGAGGAGTTTGGTGGCGAGCTGGGTGCGCTCGTAGGTGAGGATGCGGAGGTAGAGGCAGAGGATAGAGAGCTTGGTGAAGGTGAGGGAAGCGACGTAGAGGATGGAGCTGAATAGATTCGCCTGGGAACGGAAGAAGTGAGTGTTAGTAGGTTGAGAGTTCTTAATAACAAGGATACCCTCGACTTACTTGGAGATATGTTTCAAACTGTTTGGTAGAGAGATACTGTTTGTGTCGTCCCAATCCTGCCTCCACCACTTATGGAGGGTATATCGTGTTAGTCCCCCGCTCCAACGCCCACTTACATGGAAGCAGACTCACTTGCGATAGTCCCAGCCATCGATCCTATCACCCAAATCTACACCCTGTTAGAGTCCCAGCAATCTACTTCGCTCGCCGTCAGACAAAACTCACAAGTGACACGAGTATGAACCAATCCTCCAAACCTAACCTCCGTAATATTATACCTCTCGTGTAGAATCTGAGACCGACAAACGTGGCGGCAACGGCGGTGGATATCACGGCGCATGGTACCACTGACTGGCCGATGTATTCGTCGGGGACGTCCATCACGTCGACCGTCGTGTTGTCCGCCATGGCGCCGCCTTCTTCCGCCCTTCTATCCTTTGAATTGTCCGTGAATTGAGAGAATTATGCCGGTTTGGGGAGAGGCGCGAGGCCAGGCCGTTTGGGTGAAGTCGCGCGCGTTTTACTCCGAGGGAGTCGTTAAGAAACAACCATCGCGAGATATAAAACAAAGGGAAAAAGGAAGAATAAAGAAGAAAGAAGAAAGAGCCCAACCTTCGCTGTCTTGTAGAATCGAGTTCTACGGGGGCTAAAGAAGAAAAGGCGCACGTCGGTTAAATGATCGGATCGTGTTTGTTGTTAATGGTGGCGAAGAAGTCCAGTCTGGCCATGAAAGCCGCGGAACACTCCAAAAGACCCCGACTTCTCGTATAAGAGGGAGGTTCGGCCTCGTTTCTACTAAAACTAGTTTTGGTTTCCACCTAGGATACCTAGATATATCTCCCTCCGAAAGGGGATGGACGGCGACTTGTAACGAACGAACGACCGTAGCTCCGCTTGACTGGAAGGTGACGAGGCTTCCGTTCCTATTATACCGGAAATACCACATCTTTGCCCCCGGGTTTTCTGTATTAACACGTCTCTGCAGTTTTAACAGATCAATATATTGCGCTCCCGGATATCCACAATCACATCCATCATGCAGTACGCTTACCTATGCCGCTTCGAATTGGGATATTGGGGTAGCATCAATGAGTGTGTATGAGTGTACGCCCACAATTGACATCTCTACTATTTCCCCTCTCCTCCTCCTCCTCCTCCTCCGCATGCACGCTCTTTCTGATATTCGCCTCCGGTTGTGCCGTTTCCAGTAAGGCTCTGTCTGTCTATCGACGTGAAGTCATTTTATTTTATTTTATTTTAATAATAGATCCCGGGGCGACATCGTCAAGGCACGGGAATAAATGATCACACGCCTGGTTGGATCCATGATTCGAAGAATTGACCGGACCCAAGGAAACCGAGAATAAAAGACATGAACTGGCGCACGGGGCAAGAAAGCGAAGATGAATATGAATGAATACTCGAAAGAATCCACGCACCACCTCCCCCGCATGCCGCATGCCGCATGGCTGAGGGACAGGGACGGGCTGGAATTGACGGAGGGTACGGCGTGGATCGGGCTGGCTGTCCCTTTACACACTTGGCATCGAGAATTAGAGAATTAAAGTTACCAGTTTTCATCAGGTACGGCGGCATGGCGGGCATGTGTATGACTTGATGGTTGGGAGGGTGAGATGCGAGTTGCGAATATGGATGGGTGTGATGCTTAATTTGATTTGACGTGTGAGAGCATCTTGACTTGAAGGGTGCAAGGTACCGTTACCAAACTGGATGGCTGCAGATAGTTGATGGGAGTGAATGGGGTGAAGTACACGCATCCAAATATCGAGTGGACTTTGGTTAAAGCTGTCCTCCCCTCCTCCTATTAGGGATGGGCCGCCGGTCTGAGGCAGGCGCAGAGACTTCCTAGCTCCGAGAGTCTGGCTGGAGAGGTGTGCCTGCAACATGAAGGTCTTTGAGTCGTGGGAAATAGAGCCATATCTGTATAGATGTCAATGCCATAGATTCTAGCCACCAACGAACCATTGATGGATCCAGTCATGCGTTTCCTAGCATGAAGAAACAAGATCTCCGTTTCCTTTGTTTCAGATCGGCCAAGCGAGCCCATCAGTGGTGAACATCGAGCCCTGTTGGGCCAGGACAAGAACAGAAAGGTGGAACGAGGAGAGAGAGCCCGACTCCAGCACTAGGCAAGCGGAGCTGTCGATCCGCCGCCAACCACGATGACGCCGAGTCAATCGTCATCATCAAATTGATTGATCCATCCCAGAACCCAACTCTATCCGACTTTTTTTAAGGTTGGCGCAAAGTCCAATAGGGTTGTCCATAATCGGATTGCCTCAATCAAACCCCAAACCCCAATGCTTCCATCCTTCTCGGTCTTCAACCTGTCGAAGTGGGCCCACGCCTCATTCTCTTTTACCCGCTTCGGGTGGCGGCAACGCCCACCATGGCCAGAAGAAAGAGAAGGTCGTAACTGGGTAGGCTGGAATCGGCTATGTATGACGACTCGGCGTTTTATATTTGGTAGACTTTTCTTTTGGCTGGTTTAGCCAGTTCCGTGATTGGAATACGGAACCAGGTCTAACACCACCAGTCGGTGCCAAAATCGACTTCATCCGTTGCTCTCTTTATTACTCCTTACCCCTCCCTCCCTCCCTCCCTCCCCCCAGCCTGTTCCGTTTTGCATTGTCTTCACCTGGCTTAGATTGTTAGCAGATACGGAAGGAAAGACGTAGGGTCTCGTAGAGAAGATTGGGTGGATGAACTCGCTGAAAATCGCCAGGTCGAGGATACATCATTCGATGAGGTCCATTTGATGATTATTTGTCCGGATGAGATGTGACATGGGATGAGTAAGGCTCGTCCCTGCGTACACATCCTGACTGGCCGCCATTGTGAGGGATCCGTAGAATTGCCTCTTATTTGGGTCACCGAGGGCTGATTGCCGGTGGGACGGAGAATCAAGAAGTGGGTTGTAATACCAGCGAGACCAAGGCTTTGGGTTTCATGGGGCCGTCCGTGGACCATCTCTGGATTGACCTAAGACCAATTACCTGCAAGTTGCTGTTATCCTCTGGCGTCGAATCTTCTCTAATCCGATGCTTCAAGCTATTGGTATATGGCCATTGAACTCTGGTATTTCTGTTCTTGTCTTCATGGATTCGGAAAAACGGGCCTTTTGGGGGTCGAGAGAAACATCGGAGACCAGCAGATCGGTCCTCTTCAAGACTAACCTCAATCCCCCAGTCCACACCTCCCTCCCAAAAAGGGCTACTGGAATTCACCCGCCGGCCCCCAAGTGTCTGGCGAGGACTTTTGGCGCCGGAAGGCTGGCGATGATACCCCGTCAGCGTTCCTTTTAAAACGCAGAATGAGAAGCTACCTCGTATGGCCAAAGGGGGTGCTGGGTCTGAGCTGAGGATACAATATCAATTGTTAATATGTTGTAACCTGGGGTGCCTCGGACGGGTGTGTCTGGTACCTCCCCGGTCCCAGGTCCAATTGATCATTAACTGAGGTACCGCATTATATCGGTAAAAGGGTCATGAGTCGGGCGACGCGAGCCGGATATTTTCTGGGATGTAAACGTTGCATTGCATCGCGGCGGATTCTTGAGGATCTCTTCAACCATACGAAGTACAACCATGAATGAAGTACGAAGTACTTCCACCTGTTTGTTTCTCTGCCACTCCACGAGATTTTCCAAAAGACTGAACGGAGAAAGGCTCATCATCAATATCTGCGTTTTGGGTCTTGTGAAGACGAGATGCCAACTAACCTATACGAGGAGATATTTCTCTTGGTTGGTGATCCTTAACCCTCATTATTCAGGCTGTTGTGCCCTGCAAAAATGCCTCTTTTAAAGGTCAAAATTCAAATTGAGCCAAAAAAATGAAGGGATAAGATGTATATTGGAAACAGGAAGGAAAAAGAAACGAATTACGGAGTAGGTGTGGCATTGGAAGGGCGCCGGGATGAAGGAGTCCTCTCATTGTTTGTTTGTTTGTCGTATTTCCTTGCTAACTTCTGCTCTTGAGCTATTCTTGGAAGGAGGCTGTCCCACGGATGGAGGATTCTCCGTCATCCCGACCGACCGCCTACCAGTACCAAGTTCGCAATCGCTGCGATGTGCATTCGGTTACGTCCTCAACCTTGCTGGACACACCTGAATCACCCACTCCAGCGTCGTAGTAAGTAAAGTGGCTTGATTGCTACACAAAACCGGAGCCGCGAGCTTCTCGAGGGCGGCCCGCGTCTCTTGCAAGCAGAGAACTTGGTGTCCGTAATTGGACAGACGATCCTGCGCCGCAAGAGTACTCAGGTATGACCTTCACTACTTTCGTCATCTCCATGGACTAACTTGGTCGTGAATAGGTGACTGACTCGCATGAGAGAGTGACACCTATTACCAGTGTCCATACTCCCCTCTACGCGTGGTCAAATTTTTCGTGGATAAGAACTCGAAGAGGATGAGGTTCTTTGATTCTCTTCGACGTATCATACTCTCTCGGTGCACCTATTTGCCGTTCGCGCCGCTCGGCTACCTCATCTCTCTTGCTTCCTGAGGTGTTGGCACGATTTCATTTTTGGTCTTAGCCCCTCTGGTATTAATAGCCTGCCAAAATGATCCATCCTGTAGGACTGAGGTTCTGGAACCCCCCTCCCACTGGTGAGTGAGAAGACAGCGCGTGATGCGTGATATCACACAAGGTGTCATCGATCATCTACCCAACTCGACGCGAGCAGTGTTGGTATTGCCGCCGAAAAGGTAATAGGGAGGTGTGTTTCCCATGCTGATCCTTGCTTCGTCACTCGTCCAAGTAGATTTCGTTTCTTATTCAATATTCGCAGTGTGATGGTGGATTTTCGAAAATCGCAACCACTCTCCCTGCAGGTTTGGGTCTTGAAGGGAGTACGAAGTAAGAATGCCCCTTCCTGCTCGGGAAGAAAACACTGCCACTGAAACATGGTTCATCTTGTCCTTGGCGAATCAAATGTTCCTCAGGAGAGCTGAAAGGCATTCGACATTCCGTGGAGCCGTGGAATCTTGGGGGAGGAACCTGCGATACTGGAATCGCGATGGCATTACTCCTTACCCTCCCTTGATCCCGCATCGTGGAGACGCTTGATCCGAATCGATTCTTCACAGACCAAGAATCAGCCCTGTGTTGTATTTTATACACTTTAGAAGCCTAATTAGGTTTTGCGGTAAGACTTAGAGAATGGAAGTTTTGGGCTCCCTCGACGCAAGGGGGGGATGTCAATACCTTCTCACGCTGTCCCAAAAGGCCAATAGAGACGTCATTGACGTCCAATTTCGACACTAGGACCGCGAAACATTCCTGGATAGGAAGGACGCCACTTCTGAAGTGCCGAGCCTGATATCACATTCGTCTCTATCTGGAAGGGAGATGACAGAACACGAAATATCGTCCGAAAATGTCACGCAGGGCGGGCGTGACACGAAGACTCAATTCGTTGTTCAAGATCAGGCGGACTGGGGCATGAGGTTTGCTCGTGACCGCGACAATAGGATACCCTTCGATCATATGTATCTCCCCAGAGGTAAGACATTGCTACAACGGATCAATTTAAGCTTATAACACCCCTCCAGTGGCTGACGCCGTGTCGCTACCTAAACTGTTCATTGTTTTCTTCCTGATGGAAGCGATACTCTTCTCCCTTTGGGCGGCGTTCAGCATCTTCTTGGCAAAGAGCAAAGACTTATTACACATGAGGCCGTTCTTGGAATGCCCACCACTGTTTACATGCCAACAGATAACCTTGAGAAGTTTTAACCTCAACCCGCCCATCTACGTACTTGTCAGATACCTTTGTACTTCATACTCCATCTTCCCAAAATGGGATATCCAACAGTTTGGGCGCCAACGCAGACTATTGACTTTTCCGAAAGCCAAAGATCCAAGCGCTGAGATATCTCGGGTCCAAGTACGAGGTAAAATCCGTCAAGTAAAGGCGTAATATCAGATTCGCTACTTCGTACTCTGGAACAGGCTGCGGGCGAGGTACTAACCTATTTTATGCCAGCCACTATTAGGGTACTTCGTGTGCTTGAATCGGGTTCGTCAAGATCAACCATCACATCGATGAAGTTACCGGAGGCTAAAAAAAAACAAAAAAGGAGAGTTGACAGAACCAATCCTTGACTGGAATGAAGACTTCGCGATGCTAGTGGGCTGGATTCTGTCCGAGGTCAAGAAACTAGACTGGATCAAGATTAGGAAAAGTGCCCCAAGGGTCCGTAGAAAGGAAAGGGGGCGTCCGTCGTTGCCAAGAAGAGGCTAGCGAAAGACGGTAAAAAGATGGAGTGGGTTGGACCCCGACATTTTTTTTTCCTTCTTCCCCTTTCTTTCATCATCTCCCTTTCTGGGTCCCTTCCCCGACGAACTTGCGTGTTCCGTCGATCTGTTTGCACGTCCTCACAACATGTGAGGGTGTCATCGACGAGGACCTCGGTTCAAAATTTTTTTTTTTAGCAGCCCCTCTAAATCCGTGCGAATCGTGATGCTTCACTGTTGATCCTTATTTTCACGTCCTCTTTGCCTGTCCACTCCTCTTTGGAAGCAGGTTTGACGGGTTTGACGGGAGGCTGTTGGTCTGAGCTCGCTAGGGGGTAGCTCCCCGCAGCCGCCTGCATAATGGATTGGACAGGACACGACAATGATATTGTGTCGGTGCGCGATCTTGCAAGCTGCTTGAAGTCATGCGCCATAATGTCCATGCGGCGTCTTGGGTTTATTGAAGATGGGAGGACTTTCAGGTCCGTTCCGATTTACTAGGGTTGACGGCCGATTTTGGGGGCGCCGAACATCGAGTTACTTCGTAGTATTTTGCCCTGGTTTGTGTGGGAGAGGCTACGAAGACTTAGCATTTTGGGAGTCTAAGCTTGTGTGGTGGCGGGTTCAATTGCTACATGTAAACTCTCCTCGCCAGCGCTTTTTCCTTTTCAATTTTTCTCTCTTCCTTTTCGGCTCTATGTAAAGAATAACGGGCCACCCATCAGTGGTCCGATTCCCGAGGGTCCGGACATCATAACCGAGTTTCCTTGTTCTTGCGATGCAGAGCACGCAGAGCACAGTTCTGTATCTGGTCTGAGGTAAACGGTCCCTTGCAGGACAATGCTGCGGTATGGGGGAGGGGAGAGGAATGGAGGGTCGCATTCAGAAGACCCAGTCCAATCTCCCGGCTCACGGAGCCGTACCGGTCTAATGCAGCAACTAGAACATAGTGCTGTGCCAGCTCCATTTAGGGATGCTCCATCACTCGGTGTGAAGAGCCTGAGATGCACTAAATTCAGATTGCTGGGGTGTTGTGCAGTATTATACCACTTCGTACTCCATACTAGTAGACCAATAGCCCTTCATAGTCTTTGCTTTGCTCTATCTTCCGCGCTACCCAGACCTCTGGTAGTGTAATCGTACTAGACTAGTGAAGTGGTGTAATTACTACGAAGTACTTCGTATGAAGCAGCATGTTTGACGAAGCCCTGATAGTTGGCCCCTCTTCGCCGTTAATGGAGATCGCGGTGTGGGATTCAATGATCTGGTCATTTTTCTTCTCCAGTAGTCCGATTGATCATTGTGGTGTAATTCGAGGCCTCTGAAGTCCGAGGGGATCGTCCAGCGGTCCAAGTGTACTTTGTGCAAAAGCAGTACTATCTGCGTACTTCGTACTGGGGTCTGCGGCTTCTTCATTGTTCATATTGTTCATCATCAAATTGCACTGGCTAAGCGTCCTGTCCTGACAAGGGGATCACCGTTGATCTTGTCGTCCTTGGTTTAGCGGTTAACCCGACAGTTTGGATTCCTCACCATCCGACCTGGGTTCCGTTATGCTTCTGGACCGATCGTTACAGTCCATATCACGAGAGAAGAGACCAACTGCTTCCTAATGCGTAGACCAGAGGATGATGATATCTCTCGATATTAATCAGTCGACGTTTTATTGATGACTTGGTACAGGGGACGTGAGAATAACCGTATTGAACCATCACACGGAATTCTGCGATCTGTGACAGTGGGATGTGCCAATAACGCACCTTCTCGTTGCCCTCCTGGACGATCAATTACTTCGTTTGTAGGGCATACTTAGTCTGCATCTGGCAATTGCCTGGCTGGTTCGTCGGAGGACTTAAAGAGTACTTTGCACAATCCGCTGCGAGATGACAGGGGGAGAGCACTGACGATTTGGAGGATTTGGAGATGTATCGATGATACTAGCCCGTGCAGACTAACGAGAGAGATCTATCCACCTACCAAAACTGGACAGAGCTGCCACCCGAAGAAACAACCCGCCTTGCAAACTAACGAGAACAAGGGCGCAACGAAACACTGATGGTCTCTTCCAAAAGCCGGGTATGTTAGCGAGAGAATGATGCACTCGCGGACGACGCATTTACTTCCTACGAAGGAGATTATGCCGGATCTGATATGATCTCGTTGTGCCTTAATACTTGGTACTAATAAGGACTCTGACGAGGCATTTCCATCGTCACGATGGACGAGAGCTCCTCGGCCGGGGGGAGAAAAGGGAAAAGAGAGACTGGACAGGAATGGTGGTTGGCACCCTTGAAATCTGCAGTGGACTGAAGAAAGCGGCGACAGCAGTGGGATGAGGTTAGGATTACCCCAAGTCGTAGGCCTGCGACCTTAGCCGGGGTGCTACTTGCCCGTTGTTTTGTTCGTGGGTACATCGTGCACAAGCGTGGGAAACAGCATGAGCTTTGGCCGCCTCGCCAGCGATTTTGTCATTGATATCAATCTACACTACGAAGTACTTCGTAGTGTGTGAGTAACAGGATGAGGTGAGTACTAGTGTTCAACTTGATCCATTTTATCAGAATGAGGAGGAGGACGGAGTTTCACAGTTGAGGTTATGACGGACCGAAACCGAAACTACTCACCGGGCGGAAAATGCCATTGGCGGGCTGGCCATTAATCCTAAGCCTGACACCCTCCAGTTTGTTCAATGTTCTGTTTCCTTTGTTGCGGTTTACTTCGTTCATTGATGCTTCGTCGTGAATCGTTGATTGAAAATGTACGAGGATAGTACTGCGACGGACGAAGTACTCTGAAAGAGCTTGTTCCTGGCCTAGACCTATACGATTGTATTTAGTACTCCTGAAATACATAATATTCTAGGTATAATGTGCCCATGGCCTCGTGTAGTCTAGGTACTTTGTACATAAAGCACGTCTCCATACTAACTCGCGGTCGTCGAGAAGACAAAAGACTATTGGACTCACTCCAAGTACTTGTAGTTTTGCTTCGTAGTGCAGCCAGCCGGCTTCATCAACCATTTTCTCAGTACCTTATCCCCTGCGAGGCACTGGATTTGTACTCATATGTACGAGGTCCTTCAGAGTCACTCACCACGAAGCATATGTGGTCTGTTGGGCAGGTCCAGGGCGGAAAGCTGCAGGGATGTGTCCTGAATAGATGTCTTGAGCTTGCAATTCCGAGTGGGTACCAGGATCACCTTGATCTGCAACGACACCCCTCAATCTCTGGCCAGTGGAACCCTTTCCCCTGACCCGCGCTGCGCTTCCCCCCTTCCTCTTCTGTGTTTCCAGAAGGGATCAAGAGGCAGGGATCGAACAATGTCTCTTCAGTGTCGTGCTCCTGAGGCAGATGTACGAAGTACTTCGTACATGAATTCACAAGACATTCAATGTTACTCTATTTCTCAATTGGATGTACTTCGTACCGAGTACTGATTGCTTCAGGAGGAAGTCGAGATCGATCTCTCTTGAGACCATCACCCCCATCACCCCTCATTGCGAAGAACCTCTGCTTATGTGAAGGAAGGACCACATTCCTGGCTGCCCATACACTGAGACTCGCAGTTGAGGCTTTGAGTACTTCCTCGTGCCAGTAACCAGACCAGTAGAGCACTCAACTGGATGCAAATTCACATCCAACAGCGCCCGTTACCACGTGGCTATAGGGCCCCTGAGAGAGCCCGCTCCGATCCATACCCCAACCGATAAGCCCCTCTTTCCTCTTTGCTCGTTAGCTTGCTCCGTACTTCGTAGAGTCGACAGATTGGATACAATTGTACTTACAAAGAAGGAGAGGGCAAGTCCAAGTCGAGAGTGCCTGGGGTGGTTGTATTGGCTCCTTCCTTGCAGGCCTTGTCAATTGTACACTCATAAGACTACGGCGCCTTCCTCCTGCATGTAGAATCTGCCCATCTTAATACTCCCACCTTCCTGCTGCCCTGCTGCCCTGCTGTTCCGTTGTCATTGTTCTTCCCTCTCTAAAAGCCCTTATTTCCCAATTGACTCCCTCCGACGTGAGGGCATTATTTCCTGCTCACAGGAGTCGATGAAAATTTGGTTGTCAGGTGTTTCTTGCAGACAATTCCAGCTCTGAGCTTGCGTCCAAATCTGTTGCCAGCATCTTCATCTTCAACTTGGTCCGCACCCACAATTCTTGGAAACCGATCGAGCGGTACGGCGCAACCGAGGAGCTAAATTGCGACCTCAGGCGGGTAAGAGAAGACAGCAAAAAAAAAAAAAATCGATATAGAAAAGAAAACCCTGCCTTCGACTGGAAAATCTTTCTGCCACTGTCACCTATCGACTGAGCTTGCGCTGTACCAGTCTGCGTTGGTCTAAAAGCAAGTTTTCCTGCGCTTATATGCTCCTTGGCAGGTTGCTTCTTCAGGTCCCAATAAGAACCGACCTTTCGCGCCGACAACTTGGGCATCGTCGTGTCCCAAACTCTGTCTTCAATAAATTCCCCACCGACCAGGGAATCAAAGTGTAAGTTGCCCCAGTTGAGCTACTCGGTGGCCTTGTTCTGCAAGGAACCCGCTCCTTGCTACTTCTCGATTCTGGAGACAAGCGCGCTCCGGGAGGATCTAACTAAAAACTAACCTTTGCTACGGACAGCTCCGACAAGCAGTGAAATCGGCTGATCCCCCTCTCCCAAGCAACGGCCCCGTTGTCATTAGCGCCGTTTTCATTTTCAATTTTTTTTTTTTTTCTCTTTTGGGCGGTCTTGATATTTACTGGCGAGTCCCGCTGGCAGATCGATTTCGCCGTTGACTGCAGTCTTCTTCCGTCCTTGGAGAAAATTTGAGACTGGTGATTGGAGCACGAACCGAACCGCCGAAACCTAGAAGTTCTCGTCGAGTCTGGACCTTGGCCTGTGCATTGCGCGGAGACAACCCAAAAAATTATCGAGCCTTTGACCGACTACACGCCGAAACGCGTACGGGAACTCGAGATTAAGTTTAAGGTTGTCGTCTCCGTCGCAGTGATATCCGCTGCTGTTGATCGCTTCGCGTCGGCAATCTTGACGAGTGATCGACGGTGCTTCGAAGTCATCCATCCGTCATTGGCGAACAGGAGGACGTGCGTCCCAGCTTGAACCACAAAAGCGATCGGAGTCTTACACCGTGCCCCTCCTGCGACCACCAAAACCACCTGCTTGCGACCCCACCAACTGTCACCATGCGTCTCTTCAGCAGAAAGAAATCCCACAAGAGTGGTGATGCGAGCCCGACCATCAAGCCGTCTCAGTCCAATGCGAGCCTGAAATCTGGGCATTCGAGTCTTAAATCCCCCATCGGAACGAACCCTAACGGAAACCGGACATCTGGAGGAAGCACAAATCCTTCAACTCCCATGTCTCCATTTTCGCCTACCAACATGCCCCAGGTTGATATGCCACGACCCCCAGATCCGCAGCTGGACCCTGCCGGCTACCTCAGAAGCCTGAATGCTGTTCGCGAGAGGAGCAAGCTGGTCACCGATAAGGCGTTAAGGAATGACCTAAAGCACTTTGACGTTGATATGGGCAAGTTCCCCGACGTCGTCACCTTCGTTTCCCAGATTATCAAGGTAAGCATTGCGCCGTCATTTGGCTACGGACCTGTCCCGATTGCCACTTTGGAGTCTAAACATCTTGGCTGGAGTTATTTTTGTCTCGCGCATAAAGTCCGGATAGCTGACCTACCGATGCCATCTAGCGTGATTACGATGCTCCTTTCGCCAATATTCCCCCTCATGGCCGTCATCAACATTTCTGTGTTGGTGGCCGAGATCGTATTGCCGCCTTGCTCTCTACGTTCCAGGAGGTTGACCTTTCCGAGAAGTGCCGTCGATTGATCGACCTATACCTTGTGAGCGTCCTGCTCGATGCCGGAGCAGGAACCGAGTGGAGCTACAAGAGCACGGAAAATGGTCGTGTATACCGCCGGTCTGAGGGCATTGCTATTGCCAGCCTGGAGATGTTCAAGCATGTAAGTGCACATTCATCATCGCCCCTCCTCGGACTACAGATGTGCTCACATATTCTTCTCTCCAGGGAGTCTTTTCTGGCAACCCCAACAATAAATTCCAAGTTGACAAGATAGGATTGGCACAACTTACCCCCGAAAAGGTCGCCCAAGGTCTCCAATCAAGGCCCGGAAACCTCATGGCCGGGGTTCCTGGACGAGCTGACCTCCTTGTCCGACTGTCGAAGGCTTTGGATGAAAAGAAGGAGTATTTCGGCGAAGATGGGAGGCCTGGAAACATGATTGGTAAAGCCTTCTCATGTCGACTGTTCGTTTGCGCCCGGTGGTTTTTGCTAACTGTATGCTCCAGAATACTTGCTCTCGCACCCTTCAACACAGGCCACTTCTATGCCTATCGTGCCGCTCCCCGTTCTATGGAATGTTCTAATGGATGGTTTAATATCTATCTGGCCTCCTTCCCGCACTACTATTAACGACATCCCCCTAGGTGATGCCTGGCCTTGCCAATCTCTACCCCAACCCACCGCAAGTCCCACGACCGCCACCTTCTCGCCATTCCCCCAGTCTGGAACCTCGTCGACGGCTCCCTGGGAGTCTATTCTTCCTTTCCACAAGTTGACGCAATGGCTCTGCTACAGTCTAATGCAGCCGATGCAATCCCTGCTACGCATTCACTTTGCAGGAACGGAGCTCCTCACCGGTCTCCCTGAATACCGCAATGGTGGCCTATTCATTGATCTAGGTGTTTTGACGTTGAAGCCAACTGACGCGGAGAGGGGTTTGGACAATTACGCCGAACACTGCCGCGTCACTGGCCGCAAGGGCGTTGAAGTGGCACCCATGTTCCAACCCGGCGACGATGTGGTGGTTGAGTGGCGGGGCGTAACAGTTGGCTTCCTAGACATCCTCTGTGTGGAAGTCAACAAGGCGCTGAGGAGCGAGCTTAATGGCAACGAGTTGTCACTCCCACAACTCCTCGAGGCTGGAAGCTGGAAGGTCAGTAGAGATAGCACTCCCTTTACTACCACCTCAACTCTTATGTCTATTGTTACTAACGGACCTCTAGGGTGGTCGAGAGATTGCCGAAGTCAGCCGGCCAAACACGAAGGAGCCGCCGATTTTGATCGACACAGATGGAACTGTTTTCTGATATGAAGTAAAGAAGAGATAGGGGGTGGCGGTTTCGAGATGATGTAATGAGTTCTCTTCTTCTTCTTCTTCTTCTTCTTCTTCGTCTTCTTCTTCCAAGCCTCTTAGATGGCTTCTTTCGTCTCTATTTTCATGAGTCCACGGTTAGACCTTACGTATGCTGGTGTGGAGCTGAATGACGAAAAACAAAAATACCGACGGGTTTTCATTTTCGAGCTTTGGAGCCTTGGTCCTTTCTTCTCTCTTTCCCTTCAGAATTGCTTGTGAAGTGTACCCGTGCCCAATTCTCTCGCAAGCATCAAGATCGCATCACACTTGCACTTGAGACTTTTCTATGAAACGGATGCTAAAGAAAGAGAGTTTGGATGTTTATGCTATGACTATTGAATGTACCGTCTATATCTCCATCCTTTTCTAATATACATATGATGTCTTGGGAAGGGGCGGATAACTCTTTCTATCCCCTGTTCCCTATCAAATGAGGAATACAAACAGATTATACATACCCACTGGGAGTTTGAACTAGACAGGCTTGAAGCAGCCTGTTGTATAGGGCAGGAAATACCGGGTCCCTCTCTCATGACATCCAACTGTTCCTCCCTCGTTCATTGCGCTCACGGGCCACTTTCCGCTCTACGGCCTGCGCTTCATCTTCCGGCTCTTCTCTAGCTCCGCCATCCTCTCCCTCAAAGACTCATAATACTCAGCCTGCAACCTCGCCTCCTCGGACTCGCTGTTCTGCTTCTCCTTCTTCACCTTCGAGCCGTCTCTCCTAGCGTTGGCCATCTCGGACGCATCCTTGAACGCCTTCTTCACGCCGTCGAACATGCCGGGAGTGGAGGTGACGGAGGTAGCGGAGACGGAGCCCGCGGGGGTTTTGGCGAGGGGCTCGGGGAGGGGCGTGAGGCCGGACCACCTACGGAACCAGGGCTGGAAGATGAGCCAGGTCTGGAGGAGACCGGGGACGGAGGCGGTGACGAAGTAGAGCTGGACGCCGGCGGGGAGGAAGCTGGTTGCGATGAAGCCGAGGGGGACGAGGATGAAGGATACGGCTTTCATGGTGGCTTGCTGCTGGGGGGTGTTATGGCGGTTTGTTATCTAGCGAGGGGTAATGCCGTTAGTTACTCGGGAAAACTTGTTGAGAGGCGAAGGAAGCTTCTTACCCTCATTGTAGCCATCAAGGTCAGAGGGCCGACGAAGGGGAGGATATACCAGGGATCAGGAACAGTGAGGTTCGTGATCCAAGCAAGACCGCCAGTCTCAAGGCCAGGCACAGGCAAATCCGACATGGCCTTCAAGATGCGGTACATGCCGAAGCCGATAGGCAGCTGAATCATGTTGACAAACATCAGCTTCTTGTTGACCTTGTGCTTCTCCTCGAGGGCCTTCATAGCTGCCTTGGCAGCCTGACCGGCCAAGACGTCCTTGTTCACCATCGATTCCTTCCAGGCCTCCGTGGCGCGCTCGTAACCCGGCTCGGTCCTGCGGAGGATGTTAAGCCGCGTGGTGTGCTCCTGGCCCAGCATGATAGGCTTCCAGAGACAGGCGCGGATAAGCAGACTCGTGGCGAGGATGGAGGCCCACCATGGGAAGCCGGAGTAGACATGGACGTGCTCGAGGAGCCATTGGATCATGGACGTGGTGCCCCAGCCGAAGTCGATGCCGAGGCTGTGCAGGTAGCCGATGTGTTCGGGGATGGAGGAGATGGAGTCGTATTTGCCGAGTTCGGAGGAGATGATGTTGGAAAGCTCGGCCGTGGGCTCTGGGGCGCCGACCGCTGCTGGGGAGGAGGATGCGAGGTCCGTGGCCGTCTGCTCTATGGATGGGGTGGAGGCGGCGGCCTCGGCGGCTGGGGGAGGAGTCTGGGCCTGTGCCGGCGCGGCCGACTGCGCTGGGGCTTCGGGTGTGGTGGTGGGGGGATCGGGTTTCTTTGAGCCGTAGCCCCAGAGGGAGAGGGATCGGGTCGCGGAAGGAATCTGGGTGAAGGCGACGGATCCGGCGATCGCGGCGGTCCTTAGGGGTAGTGCTCGGGTCGCCGAGCCGAGGGGCAGTCTTTGGAGATTCCTGCCATTTTGGATCCTAGCCGTCGCATAGGTGCGGGTAGAAGAACCCTACTCGCCATCAACAGGGGTTAGTTCTTGAGCCAGAGAATTCATCTAGACCTTATACGTTCTCAGGTGACAATGGAGGATGGGGGTGTGAGTGAGAGTTTTACCAATTGGCTCGCGACCTTTGTCCTAGACGCTGCCGAGGACAGGGACTGGACTACTCCCCTGCTTGGAAGCATTGTCGTCGGTATCGCGAAGTGGGAGAATGGGAATACCGAAACGGGGAGAGGGTGGCAGCGGCCGAAAATCGCGAACTCGTCTTTTACCGAGAACTTTTTTTTTGGGCCAGTGAAGATTTCAATGTCAATGAGCCGTCAAAAAATTGGAATCACGTGGTCGCGTTTTTGTTGGCGTCGGCTTCAAAGGAGTCTGGGGTATTACAGCACGAAGTACCAAGTACAAATCTTGTCTCCCGCACCCATCCCATCCCGACGACGACGACGACAATCGCCATCCAAGCTACGCCCCCAAATGCCAAGATCTATTGATTTCTCGTCGCATTCTTGAGAACACTTTAAAGTTCTGATCCTGATCTCTGATGCCCTATTTCTGGAGCCAAGTCGATCGATACCTCTACCGTGTCCTCGCCGGGGCGCTTCCTTCTCGGAGGATTCGTGCTTTGAATGGCCTTGATCGCATGTTAAGCAGCATGCTACGGTTTCCCTTTTATTTCCCTGTGCCCTGGTCCTTTGCGATGTGTTCTGCACGTAATTCATCTACCCAGAATAGCAATGACGCTCCTTGGACAGTCCTTGAGACATTACGATTGCCATCTTCTAGTGTGTGTTCCACCCGGCATCCGCCGAGGAGGCCCAAAGCCTCATCCTGCTGGTCATCTCTTCCATCCTGACCGCTCAATGAGGAACGGACTCGTGGAAATTTAGTCTAACTTTATACCCGTATGAGCGGAGGTGTAGATTTCAGAGTTTGGGCCGTGGGCGATCCCATAAGCTGAACAGTGTTGCGGCGTAGAGAACGAAACCATGGTAATTGCTATCAAGTTAACCGAGGCATCTGCCCCAGTAGGGTGCGATGCCTTCATCGCGGTGGTCTTTCCATTCAGATCCGCCACGATCATTCTTCCATTAAAGGCCCTCATTTTTGCTGAGTATTTTATAAAGTCATTCACGGTGGGGAATGGGAACATTGCCAGTTCGGTTTGGTCTGGTCTGGTCTGGCCATAAATAGCAGCGTCCTCAGGCAAGTGCCTCTTACTCAGTGATCTGGCCGATGATGCGAAGTCAAACAAATCAAGATCCTGTTTGGGAAATAACCGTAAGTCGAAGTCTGGGATCTCGTGGCATCTTCGCCTCGATCAACGAGATAGAGGATCGGATGTCGGAGGCCGAGTAGGCAACATATCAACCACCCCCACTCATATGGACGATGTTCAGAGCCAAGAGCCGTCTATAAAGCCTTTAGAACACAATATATACATCTTGTTGCGGCACCATTGTTCATTCCGGACCCGAGTCCAAGCATCATCCGGCCGAGGGATCCCAGCATGTTCCCATAAAAGTTGTGACTGCACCGTCCTTAATCCTGCATGCCTTTTCTTTACACTCCAAGCTCGTGGTTTAGAGGCGCTCACCTCGCCTCGATCGCTCGGAAATCTCGACACCTGGGCCTATAGGATACGCACGCCGGCGGCTTAGGGGGAAGACCTGGACGGGCTGGTTAGTATGGAAACGAGTGCCCAGTGAAGCAGTCTTGACGAGATTCTTTAAACATGTTCCCCGCCAAGGCCCGCATTGAAGGCGTTATAAGATCCTGTACGCACCTTGGTACCACCCCAACCTAACCGGAACGCAGCCTCGTGTGCAAACAGTTCGCCGAAACCCAGCATCATTCCATTGATGAAAGGAAGGAACAGGTTGATGGCGGCACCGCGTATTATCGACCAGACGGTGGGGGGTCTGTAGAGGATCACGGGAGAAGAGGAAGACGGCGGGGAGGTCGAGGAGTCTTCGACGGCGGAGTAGTGCTCGCTGTCGGAGTGGATCGTGATGCCAGACTCGGCCAGTCGGCTAGACGGATCTTGCGATGACATGGTGGATACGGATTTCGGCTGGTTTCCGGCTTGGGGGGCTTGCTCAGTACGGGCACGACAGAAGTATGGCGAGAATTGGCAGACACTTCCCTCCTTAGATTCGGCGGAGGATGCGGGATTCCCTTTGTTGGGGTAGTCTCAGGATCAATGTCGGGGGAAGCGAGGTCGGCTTTGCGATGCTCCTGATTGCGTTGTGCTGCAGGTTCGACCGAGAATGGGGGATTACGTAAACATACCAGAAAGTGGTCATAGCTTTATTGCCAACATTGCTGAGGACCAGACCTGGGACAGGACAAGGAAGGAAGAGGGGCAGTGATGGACGTCACTGACCCATCAACCAGCTGCCTGGACTAAATTCCAGTGCCGCCTTAGGAGCTCCCCGCCACAGTAGCCAGGCCACCTCTTACTTCAATCCTTCACCATTAATTCAGCATCTACCTGACTCGACTCTATTAATTCCCGGTTGTACTACCGTTTACATCGTCTCGACCTTTAATTAGAGGAAACTCGCTACATTTCTCTAACTTTTCTTCTTTCACAATCATGGCGACGAACGACGAGAAGCTTGCGCAGCTCCAGGCCCTCACAGGCACTCCTACGGAAACGGTTTGTGCCCATTTTCTTCGCCTTGATTGAAACAATCTGCCTTGAAATTTCCTAGGTCTTTGTGTTCTGTTTCGTTTTTGCTGATCATCTTCCCCCTTCAATCAGGCTAGGGAGTATCTGGAGGCTTTCGACTGGAACATTGAAGCTGCGGCCCAGGCCCTCCTCGAAGACGCCGATGGCGGCGACGATTCAGCTGGCGAGCAAGGCTCTTCGACCCAAGTCCCCGAGAACTACACCGGACCTCGCACTCTTGATGGCCGACCCGTAGACGTTGGCTCCAGCTCCCAATCGAGGGCCCAACAACCCAAGCGCCAAGAGAAGAAACGTGGTGTGGCGACGCTCTCATCACTCGGCTCGGGCAGGCACGCCCACGGCTCTGACGAAGAGGATGATGAAGACGAGGAAGGAGCGAGGGGTAGGGGCGATTTGTTTGCCGGTGGAGAAAAGAGTGGTCTTGCGCTGAGGGATCCTACACGGGGTGGCGAGAGGGGCGAGGGCTCACGAGGAATCATCAACGATATTCTTGCAAAGGCTCGAGAGTGCGTATATTCTATTCACTTCCGCCCAATTATCCGAAATCCTGCTAACACGACTATCGATCAATAGGCAAACCAGGAGGGGGGCTGATGAGGCCACCGAAGAGCGCCCAGCTCGCCATTGGGGCGCTGGTCAAACTCTCGGAGGTGATGGTGTAGAAAGCCGACGGATTGCCGATCCCCACGCTGGCCATGAGCACGCCCCCCCTGCCGGAGAGCCCCAGGAGAGGACCATCCACATTTGGCACGACGGTTTCAGCTTCGACGACGGCCCGCTCTACCGATTCGATGACCCGGAGAACCAGGAGACCCTTCAGTTGATCCGTAGCGGACGCGCGCCACTCCATTTGATGAATGTCCGGTTCGATCAGCCCGTAAATGCCCATATCTCTCAACATGATGAGCCCTGGAGGCAACTCCCAAGGATCTACAGACCATTCGGTGGCGAGGGTAGGAGGTTGGGTAGTCCCGTCCCTGGTGATGGTAATGTCAGGCCTCCTCCGGCTATCTCTCAGCCTGCCGCCGCTAGAGCTACTGCTTCGTCGTCTTCCTCTGCCACACCCAATACCGGAGTCGACTCATCTCAGCCCACACTTGCCCTCCGTGTTCAGCTCCCCGATGGAACTAGACTCCCCGCCAGGTTCAACACGACGCAGACGGTTGGCGACCTTTACGATTTCGTTCTCCGCGCGCACCCCGCCACCCAAAGCCGCGGCTTCGTCGTCGCCACTACCTTCCCAAATAAGGACCACACCGATCGCGCTCTGGTTCTCGGAGAGATGTCCGAGTTTAAGAAGGGCGGCACTGCGTTTGTCAAGTGGACATAGTCGCACTCTCTGCCTCTATTTCCTGCATTTTGTCGGACGCGTAGCTGGGTTTATCCTTTTTTTTCTTTTTCTTCTCTCTCTAGGGACATCAGGCGGGATCGTTTAGGGAATTCTGCCAACGGTTTGAGTCTTTTGACAATAGGCATTTGCGGACAAAGGTTGGCGTGGTCAATCGGACTGGAAGGAATGCAAAATAGACATCAATTGATCCAATGAATTAGGCATACTGCTTTCTAAAGGAGGAAGAGCTGACGATGAGGGAGCCCTCTAAAGTAGGTCTACTCTATAGTACAGCCGCTCTTCTCTTTCGCTATTAGGTGGCGCTGTCATTTTTTTTTAAACCCAAGGATCCGTTCCGTAAACGCCAGAGACACGATAACTGTGCCTGCTTCGAAGCTACCCCTCCCCACCTGCGATTGTCTGATAGTATACACGAAACCATATTCAAGGCCTCTGGTTCCCCGCCATCCGCGTTCTGTCTCTCGCGAACTTCGCCGCTGTTCAGCACCGTTTTAGTTACTTATTTGCGGTACATGAGATGCCGCAGGGGTGCTTGGACCATCCAAGAACTTAAAGTGCTCAATGGCAATGCGACAGTTGAGCATAGCGGCGTTGAATCTCGCTTCACCAGGAGGCAACACGGCCATAAGGTAGGTATTCGTCGTAAACTTGAGGATGAAGAGGCTGAACCTGGTGCCGGCTTTGTGTTCCATGCAGACAAACTGCTCCGCGTTGCGGGGCGTACCCGTGAAGCGGCTTATGGACTGCTTGAACTGTTTCATGATGTTAGACATGCGTTCGAGACGGTCCTCCGTAGGGTTATCCTGTCCCGCTTCGGAGGTCCAAGACGAGACGGCGAGGAAGGAGGTTCGTTCGAAGAGGAGGAGTTCCTCGGCCTCGATGGCGACGCCGAGATTAGCGAGGTTACGCTCGATAGCGGCCAAGTTCGGCACGAGGTCGTGTATAATACTCGCCCAGGCCTTGTACAAGCTCTGGTCCCAGATCGAAGTAGCAAAGGGCGTGATCTCGAGGGGGCCGCCGTCGCCGCCGACGGGGAGGCCCAGCGAGGCGGCTAGTTCGGCCGTCTTCTGCCGGACCATGTGGACGCGGTCGTTGAAGAGGCTCTCGCGCGAGGAAGGGAGGATGAGGTCCATCTTGTGGATGAGGACGTAGATGCGGGCGGTCGGGGAGAACTGGACTAGGGCGGAGATGATGGAGACGTAGGTGGCTAGGTCGCGGTCGACGTCGCGGGACTCGATGTCGAAGACGTAGATGAGGACGCCGACGTGGGAGAAGACGTGGACGCGCTGTTGGGAGAGGTAGTTTTCCATGAAGGCTTCTTGGCCGCCGCAGTCCCAGAGGTTGAGGGTTAGGTTTCCGAGGAACTTGACATGGGAGAGGTCGATGTCTATGGTGGCGCCTCTGGACGGAGTAGCTTGTTAGTACATGGGAAGAAGGTGTACAGCGGTCGCTACAGAAGGAAACTTTTGGGGGAGGGGCCCAAACGTACAGTCTTCTTGTGTCGCGGGCAATGTAGTTGCTGAAGATTATGCTCCGCATACTCGATTTCCCCGAGCCGCTCTTGCCCATCAGTAGAACCTTCTTCTTCTTAGGTTTCTTAACCCCGACTTTCACATCCACGGCGGGGTTCTGGTCCCCAACCGAGGATGCTATGCCGGAGGGTTCTGGAAGGCCTGACATGCTTGGCGGCGAGAGGAAAAAAGGTGTGGAAGGTTTCGTGGGGGGAGATAGTGGTATTTGAGAGGGAACTGGTGTTTATTCTCGCGAGACCGTCATTGAGGAGAGCGGCTGTCGGGAGCTGGTCACTCCTCGAGATCGTTCGCAGGGCCGCTGGTCGAGGGTGTCAAGATAAACGATACATTGAATGAGATTGTGCTAAGATGAGCGATTGAGATGATGATAGGAATTGGATCACTTATCGTAACTCCTCCCCACTTAGACCTTGGCGGGATTGGACGAAGTGAAGCACTCGCAGTTGCAATGCTACCTCGAGGTGGGGAGCCAAAGCACATCAACTTTGAGGCCAGGCCATCGCTGCCTCCTCGCCACGGCTAATTGTCGCTAATTTTGGCCGAGTCCAGTGACAATTCGCACAACTTCACCCCAATCATCTTCTATTATTCTCATTTCTCGCTGCTGCCTTTCTGCCTGGATGATGCCTGTTTTCAGGCGTTTGATCCTAACCAGTATCAAATCAAATGGCGCTTTTCTCGTCCTCTCGCTATCGTGACCATATTGGGCCTGATCCAATGCTGTTTACCCCCAAAGCCATCCTATATATATGCGAACTTTTTCTCCCAGGGCCATACGTAGACCGACGGCCTTTAATCTCGCGTCTAAGCTGCACTTACCCTCGAGGTCAAGCTGTCTCCATCCTGGAAATCATATGTTTGTACATCCAGACCGCCACGTTATTTCATCTTTCAAGCATACTTTGAACAAGTGGTGCCCTCAGCCGTGAGTCTGGAATCGTCATTTCCAGCCCTTGAAACATGAATGTGAAAGTCATGGAAGACGCCCAAATGGTAGATCGCATGCCTGCGGGTCTTGCTTGCCATGCTGCCCTTACCACTCCCGAGCTCCTCGAAGCTATTCTAGGGAATCTCGATATGGTAACTTTACTCGTATCAGCCCAACGTGTCTGCAGGCAATGGCGAGCCGTTATAGGCACGCCTGCATTACAACGATATCTCTTCCTTGAGCAAAATGATGCGGCCAAGTCTGCCCCGAAACGCCACGAGGGACATCTTCTGACGAAACAAAATCCTCTTTTGAAGAAGCTCTTCCCGTCTATCTTCCAGACCATCGATGTCCCTCGTCGCACCCTTCCTACCTGTACTGGCTTCCTGACACTGCTCTTAGGTGGGTGTCCGCTGGCAGATAGACGTGATGAGTACAAAAGGCATCATGCCTTTGCCCGCAAGGATGCTAGTTGGCGGCGGATGCAAGTGGCTCAACCTCCCCTTCGACGTGTTGGGTACACCGAAGTGCCCCGACTGGAGGAGGAGGATGGTATGCCTGCAGACTCGGAGTCTTTCCGAACCCTAGTGTTCCCCGAAGGTCTTCGCATGGGTGAACTCTGGGATCTCTTGTTCAAGACCATCTGGGAGAATTGTTCGAGATATGATAGCTCTCCTTACGAAGACGGGCCTGGATTGTTGATTTTATGGAAACAGTACTGGCCGCATAGCATGCGGACTCCGCCAAAGGGATTCGCCAGCATGCGGAAGAAGATACAAATGTTTGAAGGGTGGCCGAGTCGCGTTAATCTTATCCTCGTACGAGATAACGAGAGAAAGAGCGTCTGGGAGAAAGAATTCAATGGCGTTGATCCATGGCTTGTTCCGTCTTACTCGGAGCATTTCGTTCCTGAAGAGCATGAGTGGTTGTATCGTTGTGAAGACTATGATGCGGCGGTTCTAAGCAAGCATCTACACGCCGCCGACTAACGTCAACTTCTCCTGCCCAAAAGTGGAGGCGAATTGTTGTGATGAGAATGCCAATATTGCCATCTCTAGTGCTTCTGATTTTGGCTGTGAATGTCGCCCGTGGTTCCGGCTCGGGGATCGCTCTCTCAGCCAAGTCTACATATCTATTTTCTGATATGCTCTGGTAGGGAGAGGGGATCTGGTATTCGGTGTTGAGATATGGAGGATTGTGGAGCAAGGGATTAGATTAGAAATTGACAGGAGCTTGTTCTTTATGTTTAACCGTTCCGTTGATGCTCCATAGCTCACTTGCTAGGCTTATATGGATATAATTCATGTTTCCATGGTCTGAAGCGTCTGTCTGTCAACTGCAAGTGAGAACCTTCCGGGCCATTGGGACTATTCCCCTTTTAACACATGCCGCAGTATTTTCCTATTTTTGGTTGTTTTCATTCATTTCTTTTCTTATATATTCCAACTCTGAATTCTCAGCTCTAAAACCTCGGCCCTTTCCGGTTAGATTGTCGAAGTTTCTACTTTGAAGACTCGTCAAGCTCAGACTCCTCGAAATATGTATCCAAGACAGCGACACTCAGCTCAGGCATCTCAAATTCGAACGCGCCCTCCGCATTTGCCTCCAACAACTCATTGGTCGTCTCCACGACATTGACGCCGCTCCAAGGATCGTTGTAGGCATATGGGTCCTCCGGTCCGGTTAATAGTATTAACTGAGCTCGAGTTCCAGGCTCAACGCCCTCGAAGGAGACAGAGACGGGCACAGGCTCGTGGTCGGTGGTATTGTAGCAGGCACCTTTCCAGACAAGTGAATCCTTGGTGCTCTTACCCGCAACGTAGAAGAGGGGATTGAGGTCTCCCGTGACGGGGAGGGTCTCCTTGAGAGGATGAGCGGCGAAGAGCTGATCAATGAGTAAGCGTCAGGATGGGGTTTACATCTGTGAAGAGACGGATATGTCGGCAACATACCTCCCAAATATACCAGTCTGTAGACCTAGTGGTCAGAGCCGGGTCAGCAGCGTGCTGGATCATGGTTATCGCCCATTGGTAGCTATTCAGGTTTCGAAGAATAGGAGCCTATGAGATGAGGTATTAGCAAACTTTCTGTAGATAGATGAAAGGTTCTTGGATTCGAGATACATAAAAGGTGCCGTAGATACGGTCTGCGTTGCGCTCGTAGCTGATGAGGCCGACGGCTCCCCCAACAGATCCGATCCACCAAGGCCAAGGGGCCAGAGGGCCATCCCAACCGATGCCGCCATTGGGATGGGTGGAGGACACTTCACCTACAGAGAGGATTCTGCCTTAGTGACGTTGATTCTGGCTCCAATTTCTACCCAGGGAAACGTACCAATGACGTGGGGAATAGGTTCATTGTCGAACAAATTGAACTCGGACAGAAACTCATCTGGCTTCCGGTAAGGGTGGTAGTCACCGATGCCCGGTTCGGGAATTCTATATCCGTCGGTAGTGGCGCCAGACGAGATGACGGTAATATCGGAATATGCTTCGTTGATCGCCTTGAGGAACGTGGGGAATCGGTATTTCTTGTACGACTCCCAGCCCGCAGCGCCGCCTGCAAGCCAATCCTCATTGCCAACTTCAACGTAGTTAAGCTCGAACGGCTCGGGGTGTCCGAGCTCGGCGCGTTTTGCACCCCAGGTAGAATTGGCCGGTCCTCGGATGAACTCGATCTGATTGAGTGCGTCGTCGACCCAGGGCTGAAGCTCGTCCTCGGGAACAATGTAGCCGTCAAGCGAGAGACCGCCATAAACACCAACGACTGTACCTTAGCTATCGAGGCCCGTGGTCTCACTATCTATGATAAACTTACTCAGTTCCATGCCCATATCTTCAGCCCAGAGGAGGTATTCCATAAGACCAAGGCCGTTGGTCATTTGATAACCCCAGGTGTTCTGGAATCCCCTGCGATTTCGAAGAGGACCGAGACTAGCCTTCCAGTCCCACCATGTGTCGATGGAATCTCCTTCTAGCATGTTGCCTCCGGGGAAGCGGAAAAAGGTCTTTGAGGAGCCGTAAGGTTAGCAGTCAAGGAGTAGTGAAAGGAAACTCCTCGGTTTACAGGGTTCAGAGAACGTTCTTACTGGGCGAAGCTCTTCGAGGGCTTCGGCGATGTCCACCCGGAGACCGTTCTTGCGTCCCTTGTAAGTGGGCGGGAATAGGCTGATGAGGTTGAAATCGAGAGAACCATCTTTGACACCCTTCACGAGAATGTCAGTAGACTGCTTCCTGGTTTCGTGCTGAGGTTGGTCGATCATACCGCCGAGTCGAAAGTAATTGTGAAGGTATTATTGCTATTCGGTGCATCCGTATCTGGGATAAGCTCGATCTCGTGCTCAACCCAGTCGTCGCTCAGAGACGTAGACTCAATCTCAACGCTGCCAAAGACATCGTCGTTGAGGGCGGACTGCAAAGACGCAGTGAAGTTGCCTTCATAAGCTCCCTTGACCCAGAATGAGCCTGTATACTTGTGTTTCTTAACGTCTATACCCCAATACCCGGTATTGGAGAAACCAATTCGGCCATCCGCGTCTCCGGCTTCCACGTTCATAGAAACGGGTAGCTCCTCAGAGAGAGGTTCATCGAGGCGGCTAAGCTTGAGCTTCGCGCCATTGACGGGAGACCAAGCGTCTAGGGATGCGGGGAACTTCTCGCCGTACTGGAAGGCACGATTGCGGATAAGCTCCGCATAGATACCTCCGTCACCGGAGTGGTTGATATCCTGGAGTCACACCTTTAGCTTCGGAATTATGTGGTAGTGGCACATTCCTAGGGAGAATCGGCGAACCTCGTGGAGAAAACCATACTGATGACTTGTCACGTTACCACCAGTAGCTTTGATGGAGATGTCGATGGCAGACACCGAAGAGACGGCGCACCCAACAACGAGAAGCACAGACCTAAGGATAACCATAGTGCCTTTCCGGGAACAGAGTATCTTCTCCTCGTTCAATTGTGACGACAATGACAGCAGAAGCGAAACAGAACCTTGTGGGATCCGGCTTTTGCATACAAGTATTCACACTTATATAGCCATTGCCCACCGCATTCTTGGGAAGTGAGCGCAATCTGCGTCAGTATGTCTCGGTAGAGTGGTATTCTATCCTAATTCAGTCTCCCATTCATCCTCTCACACCAGAATACCTGGCATGCTTTTTACTTTAGCCGGGGGAGAGAGGTACTCCAAAGAGCCTTCAATGCGAATGTCCGGAGAATCCACTCATCTCAATGGGAAATACGCTACTAGCATGTACACCGATGACCATATTTACAGCCCATTGTAGCTGCAAAATTGCCACCCGGGAGGCATTGCCATTGGAGCGCAAGAGAAAGCGGGAATGTTTCCCAAGACGTCGCCTCACTTAGGCTGCAACGGCAACGGCTCGGCTAGAGGATCGGCTGTGAGTGGGAGTCTTAGCAGCAACGGGATACAACGATAAAGACATCTGAGTCTCCCTTTATGCTCTCGGGTGCCATTACAAAAAGCCGGGCAAGGAGCGAAACATTTCCTCCTCGAAACATGGGCGGAGGGCTATAGGAGTGGCGGTACTATTAACGAGAATTATTTCCTCCAATAGATATACCTTGGAATTATCTACTACCTCGATAAAAAGACGCTACATACCCTGTATATATATATCCGAGGTCCAAATTTATATAACACCTGTGTGCTTTCTATTTGTGGGGGTTGGCGTGAATCAGGTAGGACCGGTTCCGCATTGTCAAGTTTGTGGAGCTGCGGTATTGATGATTAGACCCAACCATCTCTCTGGAATTGGGGCCAAATTTCTGGACCGTCCTCTATTTCCACGTTTAACCCGGTCCGTAAATTTGGGGAACTTTCGTTGGGAGAGAAGAGAGATATCAATATTTAGAGAGTTTAGACGAAACCCCCCCAACACCCCTTGCTTTTTTTTTTTTTCCCCGTCTTTCTAGCTCTTGGATTCCCGTTAACTGGCCCCCTGCCTGTTCCGGCAGTCGCGGGGCTTGATCACACGGCTCTTGGCCAAGGATCTCGCAGGTATTTACTGGATCTAGGTATATCCGTAGGCTCGGTGCCTTTGGTCTCCTCCGCCTTGAGCACGCCACTCTACCTAGCAGGGTTCCAGACGGCGTCACTACCTAGACGATAAAAAGTTGAAACACCCAAGAAGAGCCGATCGAATAGAAGGATTGAATCTCATGACTGACTCGAGAATATGTCGTCTTAGGTTGGCAATGGCCTTGAGCGCAGGGTTCGCGTGCAGAACCGAGGCCTACACGTCCTTGAGTGTTGATGCTTTCCTGTTTTATCGACCTAACTTTGTGTCACCAATAAATCTAGCACCGCCTCTACTAACAGCGTATGCTACGTAGACATGGAAGGTCAACCCGTTGCATTCGCAAAAGTTATTAGATCCATGTTCTCTCGTTAATTGGGATGGCTCTATCGTAAGCCCATCAACGTCGACCGTCTAAGCACATCCTTCAGGAGGGGTCTTTGAAGTCAACCTTCATAAGTATCATTCACTCAAAACTGAGTACATACGACCATACCCACAGGAAAACTCGGAACCCCGTCCGCTCTTCCCTAGATAAGCCTGTGAGGGCCAGACTAGTAGTTGGGTCGGTGACGACCAGCGAATCCCTGGTGTTGCATGTAATCTTCCTTTTTGCCCTCGCTCCCTTTTTGATGGGGTTTCCGTACCGGCGAGGTTCCTGTGCCACGCGGAGAGGAAAGGCATCATCGGAGACTTTTACTTGAGGATAGCATGATTTCGCGGAGACTATTAGCACGATAGCACCTATACTATCCACCTCTAACCGCTGCTCGACGCTAAGAAGTCTGGTCTGATCAAACCCGCATATTACTGATTAATAATCGACTTAGACCCAGGATGGAGAAGTCAACTTGATCCCCTCAACAGACTTTGCCCATAGATCTTTGGGAAGTCTCTGGTTATATGTTTAAGTGACCAGACCGCATCGTTTAGGTACGTGCATATCCAATGAGGATTCCATGTATGAAGGTATTCTAACGTGGATCAAGCGATATAGAGAGCCCACTGTATAGATTTTGTTTCCCACTAATTCCACCTTCACTCCTTGCAAAATGACTCTCTCCGCTCGAGCCGAGGATTGTACGAAGCGTAGCGGCACCGCTCTGATTTGGAAAATCTTTGGGAACTTATGGGATCCTGTCAGCAACCCATCGGGCTATGTCAGTCTCGGAGTTGCAGAGAATCTCCTCATGCATGAGTCCCTGCTGGCTCACATGCACTCGAACATGTCCATTTCCAGCCAGGCGCTCACTTACGGAGATGGCGGAAAGCGCTTAAAGGCTGCCATGGCGCGTTTCTTGACGAAGAGACTTCTACCTGTCGAGCCTATCCAGCCAGCGCATATCACGATCACTAACGGCTGTAGCTCTGCGATCGAACACATGTCTTGGGCGTTCGCGAACCCTGGAGAAGGGTTCCTGCTGGGGCAGCCGTACTATGGAACTTTCAAGGACGACATTACCCTTCGGACTGGCGCCAAGCTCGTTCCTGTTGCTTTCAAGGGAACGGACCCTCTCTCTGCCGAAGCAGCGAAAAGATATGAAGCTGTTTTGCTCGAGTCTCAGGCCCACGGCGTTAAGATTGCCGGGCTTATTCTTTGCCACCCTCATAACCCCCTCGGCCGCTGTTATCCCCGGGAGGTCATCATTGACTTGATGAAGTTGTGTCAGAAGTATGATATCCACCTTATCAGCGACGAGATTTACGCCATGTCAGTCTGGTCGGATGCCCCTCCCGCAGTTCCATTTGAGTCAGCTCTATCTATCCCCCTTGATGGAGTCATGGATCCTTCGCGTCTCCACGTGTTATGGGGCATGTCGAAAGACTTTGGCGCCAATGGTATCCGAATGGGTGCCATAATCTCGCAGCATAATGAACCTCTTCACGGCGCTCTTGTCTCCGTTTCACTTTACAGCTCCGTATCATCTCTCTCGGAAGTGGCTACGGCGAACATCCTTGAAGATGACGAATTCGTGGAGTCGTACATTGCTACCAACCGCAAGAAGCTGGCTCACAACTACGGAATCGCTCAGACTTGGGCTGACGAAAACAAAATCGAGTACGCAAAGGGCGTCAATGCGGCCTTCTTCCTGTGGGTTAATTTGGGGGCTTATTATCGTGCTAAGCACCCAGATAGAGAGGTTGGGAGTATGGACAAGGAACTCATGGACATTCTCCTCCGTAACATGGTCTTCCTTGCTTCTGGCAAAGTCTTCGGTTCAGAGGAGCCTGGCTGGTTTAGGATTGTGTTTTCTGTGAATGAGGACTACCTGAAAGAAGGTCTGAGGCGAGTCATTGCTGCATTGGATGAGTGAGGGCATTTTCCTGTATTAGATATAGCACAGCATATTATGGGGTGTTTATCCATACCAGCCTCGTAAACGAACTTGATGTCACCCGGCACTTTTTCTTCCCGCCACCATGGCGCTAAAGAAACGCATCGTAGTCCTCTCAGATTTCTCGAGACTATCTCCGGCCCAACCCAGATATCCGCCGTCGTCTCCCTCCTATCTAGTAGTGTATTCGTGAGCTTGTTTTCCTAACACTACATAGACCATGACCAAACAAACGAAAACTCTATGATAGTGATGCTATAGTTTCTGAAGATATTGACCCTGGGAGACCTTTTTTGGGTGGATATTGGAGTGGTGAAAAAGGCGTTCACTCTGTGGTCTTCCTAATGGCGGCTGTAACACTCAATCTACTTACAACTGGATCAAACGACTACGAAAAGATATTCCAAGCGCCGTAGCCAGCGCCTCTTGACTATGGGTAGTCTTATATAGTCACATATTGATGCCTTTACGGTAACTTGGGCCGAATTTGGAAAGCTGAATAATCTCGACTTTCCGTCCTGCGCCGTCTGGCATCCCCTTTACTCCCCGAGCTCCTTACAACAACCTACTTCAATCACTAAAGCGACGGCGTATCTTAGCTCTGGCCGGCCCGCCCATCAACACAACCTCGCCCGCACTCACCTCTGAGGATTCTTACCCCATCACCCAACTAATCGTGGCAGGAGGAATAGTTCGTGACCAGGTCGAAATGCCACGAAACTGGGTTTAAGGCTTAGCCGGTTGTCTTTGTTACTCTTTTGACGGGTATTCTAAACCTTAGAAATAGTATATATACTTGGGTCTGCTAAAGTTAAACGGATGAATGTGCCCGCATAGGCCTGTCTAGACATAATTAACATGAAAATGCTCCGGAGAATACCTGGCTTGGGATAAAATATTGGGATCGACGACCTGAACTTCCTTTTTTAACTCCACCAGCTTAAGAGGGTGCTCGGAGTTGGCTTCGGCGTGAGTGGGTCAGATGTCTTCAATTCCATGGCGCTTTGCGTACTTACGGACTTGGTGTGAGACTATTACACCCCTAAGCTCCAGAGTGGTGGCGATTGCTAGTAGGCTAAGACATAATACCGGCTCATAGACCGACGCAAGGGCCCAGCCTAAATTAAGTGCCAAGGCAGACATGAGGGTCACGTGGAGATATATCCACGACGTCCACACTTCCTCGAAATCCTCGCCAGGTAGCGTGAGATCGCGAACCCTGCCTTCATCGCGGGGCGTCTGAGAGAGCTCCTCCGATTCTCGGCCGGACTCGTTACCACGCTCGGTGTTTTGTAGCTCGATTTCCTCGGTGTTATGATGTGACCCGATTCTATCATCGCTACTTGCTGCGAGCCCCCCATCTGCAGCCTCTGACGTCCTGGCCGTGGCGGTGTAGGGAATCTTTTTTCGATAGTCTTGAAGCATCCAATGGTGTAGCGTTAGCATTTTGCGTGCGCGGGATGATGGAATGGACACACGCTTGGGGTTTCCCACCTGCAATGTTTTGAATAGCCGAGATAAATGGAAGAATGAGTAGCACCAAAGGGACTACTTGGCCAAACCCCATCTCATTCGCATTCCCAGACATACCGAAGTTGTCATTCCGTACCATGAAGACCGAGGTGATTCCGTACACGTTTGCCATCAGAATCCAGGTCAGCCTCTGTGCAAAGGAATCGCGGCTTTCCAGAAATGCAAAGCGCTCGACAAATAAAAAGTATTTGATCCCTCTTGTCTTAATACCCCCCAGCTCGGCCTTTCGCGCCATAAGAACTCTCCAGCGGCGGCCACGCGCTCTCCGCAGGTGGATGGAAAAGTAAGTATCCTCCTCCATGATATCGGATGGCGAAGCTTTCCCTTTCTTCCGGCGGTAATATAAAAGACGCACGACACTGAAAGTGCTATATGCGACAGAGATGGGAACTACAGCAGCAAACACAAAGTCGAGCCAGTACCACGCTGATGCGTCTTTGCTTTGGTGCCAGGTGCCCACCGCACACTTGAAGAAAACGTTGTCCTGCCATCCACGGGAGAGTTGAAATATGAGAAAGACAATGAGAAACACTGATCCCAATCCAGTGAGAAACACTCTGCAGGCTTTAGAGAAGCTCTGTTTCTGGAGATGCTGAACAAGGAGTGGAAATGTTCCAAGGTGTACTGTCGACGCGAGGAGGCTGAGTGCGATAATGACGTCGACCGAGTAAACTGTGATAGATTGGTGCTGAACGGCTGCTGAAATGAGTATCGATATTTGGGAAACCATTATTTGATCGCCAACGGCCAATAGGAAAGAGGTGAAGTTATCAACCCGGTCTTTCCGATTGTCCTTGCCAGTTGTCCTGGACAATTCGCGAGAGGTGATCCTCTTTCGCAGCCAGATGAACGGTCGACGGAGCATCTTGATCAGCAAGTCATCAACGATGTCATTTGTGAGAGCATCTGGCGTCGAATATGTCAAGTAAGCCAGGAGGAGTGTGAAGAATGCCGTGGCTGACGTGAAGACGAAGCCGCTCAACACCTACGGGAATTAGCCTCATCGCCCGGCTCAACTGATGCTCCTTCTTTGGAGAAAGAGTTGTTTTAGGGAAAGGTGTCCTACCCCTGGGCCTGTGATATCTGCATCAAATTCAACATTGCCGCTGTTGGCAAGCGCCTGCTGAGCCTCATAAGTGCAGTCCATGGACATATGATTAGAAATTGAAGTTACAGGCTCAATTAAAGCAATAAGACAAAGAATCCACAAGGTCAATGATAGTCTGCAAATGGTAATTAGGTGAGAATTTCCTTATTACAGACACGAGGGCAGAGAACCTAATTTATGGGCGAGGACTGTGAGTCTGTGGCAAGGCTCGGCTATCACATTATTGAATTTTCTTTCCCAGGCCTGGTCGTGCGTCATGTCGCCAGCTTGCTTTTGGCGCATGGAAATGCAGCTTTCTAGGACCGCCAAGACTAACGAGTTTGATCTCAGCCAATCAATATCGGAAAATAACACAGTTACCGGTCAATAATGTCGGCGAAAGGCATGTTGAAGTGTAGGGAACCTCGATGAGGCGCGTTCCCGTTCAGCTGCTGCCCCAGAATGGGTAGAGGAACACAATATGGGCAATGGACCCAGCTGGCGTCAAAATGGCTACCAAACTAGGATCAAGCAGCCCCAGGCGTGAAGTTTTCAACAGTGTCAGAAGTACGTTTGAATTCCGCGATAACAATTCTTTTCTTCTTTTCTTTTAGTAGTCAATGCACAACCCTTCCCCCCCCCCTCTTTCCACCCCACAAATTCCCAGTCCGATTGCGACCATATGACTGACGTTGTGAGTTCTGGCCAGGGTACATTGAATATGTAAACACGTTTTTACACCACGTTCGACAGGGCGACGGAAGACTCTTTTATAACAAGGACAATTTCCATCTCCATTGCACAGCACTTTCCTGAGTCTACATCAAGCGACCGACCCAGCACTTAACTTCCAGGCCAACGAGATGCAGGACCAGGACAGCAACACAATCTTAGTCCAAGACATACCAGTCTACCAGAAGGAACTTGCCAAAGACCCAGATAACCGAGTATTTTGGTCTGGTGAGCTCACAGACCAGAATGGCTACTACTTCACAGAGCTCGGCACTAATTTGTGCAATAATGATGAATACCTCAGCAGCACCACAGATCTCCACACACTTAAACCAGATGCAGATGGCCAAGCGCAAAGTGGTAGCACCAAAATCAACATCATTCTTTACCTATCCAGTTTCGATAAGACTGAAAGGGCAGCTAGTTATAGGGAAGCAAATAACCACTTAGCTAAAGGTGTAAACTTTAAAGAAGCTATTCCTAGGAGCGCAACTTTTCTTTATGAGATCTTTCACACCCTCAATAGAGGAAACTTCCTAGACAGGAACCAGGAGAAATGTAGGTAGACCCTGGACTAAAAAAACTATAGTTATGCTTTCACATATTTAACCACTATACTAACTAACTCAGAATTTAGTAGATATGCTTTCCAAATATATTAATCTTGCCAATAAAAACCCTGCAAACACACAATTAAACCCTGAGAACTACATCTTCTTCATTGCCCACATGTATCATTTATTTAGTAATGATGAGGGTGAGGATCTGATATCTATACTAACAAACTAGGATTTCCACATTACTAAGTCTTTAGGTAGAGGGTATTTAACAGTATTCCAGGGAGTGGAATTAGAGGAGACTAGGAGGGTATTTGCTTCAGTACTTGTACTAGAGCAAGAATAATATAGGATACAATTTATTAGCATATTAACATCTCCAAGCTGTAAATATCTATCCTGTCCTTTACATCTAATATATACATTTAAAAATATAAACTACTATCCTCTTTAAAAGTCAGGCTACTGATTTCCTACATCATCTTACCTGCTTCTCAAAGCCTTATATACTACCTACAAAATTCCTCTTTTTCTCTTTTAAACTCTAGTTCCTCTAGAGAAGGCTCGACAGGGACAACTTCATAAGGCAGCAATCAGTAAATATCCCAGCACTCCTGTACCCAGGCTATGACCAGCAGCATGACCTACACTATAGCTTAATTCCAACGCTCCCTCCCGTTAGGGTCCACCACTAATGTTACAATCCTAACGCTTCAGGGTTTCGGCTGATCAATGGAATAGGAAGGTGCTGAGGTAGCAGGTGCCTGTTTAAAGATAAGTGAGGCAGTCGAGCAGTATTCACAATGATAGATGCTGAGAGTGCGTATACAAGTGTAGGGTGTAGTTGTTACTTGTATTGACTACTGAAGAGTCTGGAAGATAACTAGACTAGTGGGAAACATCGTAGCTTTATAAAGACATCTCTCCCATCCATCTTCAGTACGCGATCGCCTCCCAGGCGTTCGCCCGATCGTCCTTCCAACGATCGCCTGGTCGCATTTCCTTCGTGCGGTCGGTCGCTTCAAGTGCGTCCGCCCAGTCGCTTTCCCAAAGAGCGACCACGTGACCTTGTTCTGATCCTGCCGTTTCTCACCGCCCTGGGTGGCCCAAATCACGGCCAGGTCGTGACAACTAATGCCACTTCTTTCTCTAGAGTGCCGCCCCACTTGCATAGCCATAGGTGAAATTGACAAATGATTATCCGACCGCCCTCTCTATTGTTCTACTCCTCAAGCTTCCCAAACTTCTTCTCCACCCAGCTGTCTTCGGAAAGCACATGGAACCACGCAGCTGAAAATGTATGCCGGGTGCAGCCGTTGAATGTTAAGGATTCGTAGCCACAGGGCATAAATGAGTAGAAATTCTTTTCAAAATGATCCTCCCACAGGCTGCCCACACTGCCAACTTTACCCAGGACTAGAAAGGCGGTCAAGGTCACACAGTCTTCTACATCTAGCATCATAATAGTAAGGGGGTTAAGTAAGAGGAAGCATAGCAATGCAGTTAACAACGACAAAGAGGCTTCACTCAAAGTCATCTTCTCTAGTCCTAAGCCAGAATTGACAGAGACTTGCAAGTTGCTGTATTCGGGAAGGTTCTGTAGGAACTCAATGCAGGCAGGAGAAGACTGGAAGTTCTCCAGGTCATCCCGAGTATACCATTCTGTATAAGTTGTGTACACTAAGGTTAGTCACAAATATTCAACCCTTTATAATAATTTTCTAATAGAAATAGTATTTACCAATGATGTAGGCAGCCTGTTCGGGGTTGTCGACCATTCTTCCTAGCCATTTCCGCTCACAACCTGGCACACCCATAAGTGGACCATGATGGATATTAACGTGGTCTGGGGTCTGGTCTATGGACCACGTCGGCAACTGTTCCCGCGGCAGGTGGAAGCGTGTCCAAGTTAATACTGGTGGCACAAAGGGCTTCCTCGATGTTTTTTTTTTCGTACGAGCCATGATGAGAAGGCAAATAAGAAGTGGTCGAAAGTGAAAGGCAGACTGCAAGTGGATGCCCTATTTCAAGCTACCAGCTGACCATTTAACAAGAGCATTGCGAGCGGTGCGCGGCATTATCAATATTATCAATACGAAATATACCCGTCTGTTTCTCCCGGAGTGTTCCCGCCTTGGGGGGGGGGGGGGGGGGGGGGGAGGACCACTACTGGATAGAAAATGCATAGTCAAATCCACCTGATGGACTCACCGATGATTGGTAAATGAATTAACATGACGCCGCGGCATACAAAGTAGGAATAGCATTGATTTCATACGAGAGGCTAACTCAGACAGCCACTCTACAGTAGTCGTCAGGATTGTGCGGCGAAAACATTGGATGTGTAAGAGGCCGTTATCTCCCTACAGTCCGCACGGCATCGGGCAATTCGGAATTGCTTGACCGGATCGGGACTAACACGCAACGAGCTACCGAGGTGGTATTGGTTTACTCTCCTGGAAATTAGGCTCGTTCCATGCCGACCATCAGTGATGTCGCTATCTCCAATGGAGCAGACTAAGACCGGCCTAAATCCGACAGAAGAAGAGGTCAAGCTCTTAATGCCAAACACCGGGACTGAAGGCGAACTGCCGATAACATGACTCAATCCGTTACATAAATTGCGCAACTGCCTCCGCACATATTTCAAGAGCCCATGCAGCCTGTCATCGAGTCGTCGTAAACACAGAAAAGACTCTCTTGGATAACTGAGATCAAGGACTCAATCATTCTATTCATCAGCTGAAAGAGCACCCAGAGTAACGGCTAATACTTCAAAAATGAGTAAAGTTCTTCTAACAGGTAATACACCCTACTAAACTGTACAAAATCTGAAACGGCGAGTTGACAATCATCAGGGGGCAGCGGCTTCATTGCCGCCCACGTGCTGAACACTCTTTTGGAGCGCGGGTAAGACGGGGCCAGGGGTCAATACCACTCATACTTAAGTGGCAAGATGCTAAGCTCCTGCTAGATACACCGTCGTCACCACCGTCCGATCAAAGGCCAAAGGTGATCAGATCCTCGCGGCACACAGCGACACTCCTCAGGGAAAGCTGTCCTACGTTGTCGTGAGCGACATTGCTCAAGAGGGTGCTTTTGACGCTGTAAGCTGTCCTTCCCTCCACCCTCATGCAACGGAAGCTCGGAAGAGGTAGAGCTGACTTGGTATATACTACGACAACAGGCTGTTCAATCGGAACCTCCATTTGACTACGTCATCCACACAGCCTCACCGTTTTATCATACTTTCGATGACCCCGTCAAAGATATCCTGGACCCCGCCATCATCGGCACCACTGGCATACTGCGGGCGATCAAGAAGTTCGCCCCTAACGTCAAGCGCGTAGTCGTGACATCGTCCTTTGCAGCTATTGTAAATCAGACAGCCCATCCCAAGGTTTATGACGAGACTTCGTGGAACCAGTTGACTAAGGAAGAAGCGGTGGCCGACCGCTCCCAAACTTACCGCGCTAGCAAGGTGAGAACCCGTGTGCAAATGAGAACTAGGGACTTGCCTAACTGACGACGTTAGAAACTTGCCGAGAGGGCGGCGTGGGACTTTATCGTGAAAGAAAAGCCCAACTTTGACCTGGTCACTATAAACCCGCCTCTCGTATTCGGCCCCATAGCTCACCACCTTGAGAGCCTCGACAAGCTCAACACCTCGAATCTGAGAGTCAGGGACTTCGTCCAAGGGAAGATTACGAGCAATGAGCTACCTCCAACCGGCTTATTTCTGTGGGTCGACGTGCGTGATCTTGCACTAGCACATGTGAGGGCTCTTGAGGTTGATAAGGCTGGCGGCAAGCGCTTCTTTGTCACCGCTGGTCACTTCTCGAACAAGGCGGTGGTGGATGCGATCCGGGGGACCCATCCGGAACTGGCCTCCAAGCTCCCCGGTGCTCCGATTGACGATTTCCCGGCGGACGTCTATGGATATGATAACTCTAGGGCAAGGGAGCTGTTGGGGATCCAATTTCGTTCGCTTCAATCGTCCATCGGCGATACGACGACCTCGATTCTCGAGCATGGTGCATAGATAACTAGCTATATGAATACTTTTACCGTATAATGGCTTGGTAACCGTGAAAGTCCCCTGCCCTAAGAGTGTGATTGGGCCTATACTATGTAGTCTGCGCTTGCTGGCCTCCACGAGAACCTCGCTGTCTTTCTCCATCGCCTCGCCACTCCAGAGAGAGTAAACTGGGCTCAATGCCGGCGTTTTCAGTAGCACAACATACTGCCCACAAAGTAATCAATACATACCACAGCCGACATTTGCTTTATTAGTCTCAGTTACCTTGAAGGGGTTAAGACGGAAATGGGAGGCCAGCGGTACCGTCAGGAGGTCGGTGTAACACGAGTAGTGCAGGGCTCCATTTCAGAGCCCCCTCACAGGCACGTCACTTCCAAATTGTTTACAAGACTGGCTTGCTTGGCTTCGCAATTGGCACGCTCGAATGCGTTTGCATGATTCAGCGTCACCTTCCTGACACTGGGACGGAATGGAAACAACGGATAGTGTCCGTTTTGCAGTTTCCAATATACCAAGGCAAGGCGGAAGACGAACCGGTGGATAAATGAACGGCAACGTTGACCGTTTGGAGCTCCCGCTGCTGCGCCGAGAAAAGCAGATTAATTGATTAGGATCGTACACACCGCAATTGATGGTCTCAGGAAGCTAACACAATAGCCTTCGGTCGGAGAAATATCTTGTGGGATAAAAAGCGGAGGATTTAATAACACTTTGTCCCCAGCAGTCGAAGAATCCATATAACTATATCCCACAAGAAGCGGACGCCGCCATAAGTCCATGATTTCTTTTGCGTCTCTGAGCCCTTACTATCGTGCATCCCACTCCAGCGGCTGTCAGTCGTTCTCTAACCTAGTTTGGCATTTACTGGTCCTCCCGGTTGTCAGTTCAGCTTCTAGCGGAAACTGTTCATGTGGAAGCAAAATTATAATATATCAAGTGCGAAACTCTCATCCCTGCAGAGTTTTTTCTAGTCGTGCTTTGAAGCGGATGGTGGAGGGATGGATCCACTAAATGTCACTTGGACGGCTAGGATAGAACAGAATGAAGTAGGACCGTACAGAGCCTTCCTAGGGATCCAGGGTTCACCTATTTTAGGAACGATTGAGTACGAGTGGGCTTCCTGTGAGACTGGCTGCTGATCCTGAGACTAATGAATGAACCGCGGCTGTACCGCACTCTCCGTCGACCTGTTAATAAGGAGGGGTGACGGTGGAATACTATCATGGGGAGTCATGCCACGTGTTGGTAATTAGGGCGAGGACTAAGACTGAAATAGTTGGTGTCGATAATGATATGTATGGAACCTCTTAGGCACGCTGTGAGTCTGTGACCGAAAATGTGCTCAAGGGCTGTCTCATACTTGACGGTATAATGACACTTGAAATCAATTTATCTTCTTCCACTGAACTACAATAACTCTAACATGGGCTCGGGGAGAGAGGGGGGGAGAGAGAGAGAGAGAGAGAGATAGAGACTCATTGACGCTTCTTAGTTTCTTACTGAAAGATCAACAAGCTCACCCATAACCTAAATGCAGAGGATCCATGACCCCAACCTAGTCAAAAGGAATTTCACCATTATCCACAAGGTTCAGAGCAGATAGTTCCAGAGATGGTAGAATGAAATACTTGCGCATAGCAACTGTAAATAACAGCTTGTACTCCTGAAATGTGATGTTTAATAACGCCAATACGACTTGACCGCCGCCATCGGTTTACCCCGAAGGAGGAGCACGTGTTTTCACCGATTCAGGCTGCCATCTAATGTCTTGCTGACTTCTGATCAATGGAAATGGAAAGAACGAAAGGGCCAGGCGGTTGATTCTTCTTCCATCAAATCCAGTTCCTGTCCAGCGGTTGAAGTTAGCATGACTGATTGAATAGCCGCCTAGTGGCTGGGCAAAGGGTGGGAAATCAAGCTTGTGCCCAACAGGGGCTCTGAGAGCCAATCAATCAGGCCAGGAGCACCACCAATCTTCTTGCAATCCTGTGTGCAGGAGCATCGTGTTGAGCGACCACCGCGACACTCCCATGGAATGAACCGCTTCACACCGGCCTCTCGAAGCTTCACTGATCTATTTACCTTCACGCATCCACTGATGATTTTATATTCCGCTCCCCACCGGTTCCACCGCCCGGCAGATCTGCGTTTCCACGGATTGGAGAGGTCACCAACTCTTCACTAGCCATGGTCCGATTTTGGACTTGTGCCATTACAGGGTGCCCAAACGCTGCGGCCATCGACATTGGTGGTTGCGAGCGATGTGAATCGATGTATTGCGCAACACATATCACGTCTACGTTGCATACATGTGAGGTAAGATACCCACCATCTGTGCATAGAGCCGCTGAACTGAAATTCGCAGAAGAGCGAACCCCTCGATGATGACGCCTGGCTGGCAGCCCAGACAGCAGAGTTAGTCACTCTCAACCAGAAGACGAACCATGCGGCCCTTCTACGGCACGCAAAGCAGCTTTCAGGCGGCTTGGAATGCCGTGTAGATGACGAAGATTCTCTGGGGCGCCGTCGAATGGGCGGCATGCATATTCATCTTCAGCTTATATTTGAAGACGGGACTGTCTGACTAGCCCGAATCCTCCGAGAGACCTACACGTCTTTCAGTGATGAACTCAGCAATCAGATCTTGCTCAGCGAATGTGCGACACTTCGATGGCTGGAGTCCCTTGACGTACCGACACGGCGACTTCACGGCTACGGGCTGCGTGGTGACCCTCGGAACGAAGTAGGCGTCGCTTATATGATTATTGACAAACTTCCTGGCCAGCCTTTCAACTCGTCCGTAGCCTCGGAGACGCAAAAATCAAAGGTGCTGAGCCAATGGGCTGACATCCTCTGCATTTTGGGCAAACATCCTCTCAACAAGATTGGGTCCTTGAAGTTCGACATAAATGGGGCAATCGACGTAGGCCCCATTGCGAGCGACAGGACTGGGACTTTGCCTTGCATAGGTCCCTTCAAAGGGGCGGAAAGCTTTTACAGCACGTGGGCCGAAACGTATCTCGAACTCATCGCCGATGGCCAACTCTTTTCCTCGTATTCGGTTGATGCGTACATAATGTTTAAATTCCTGGCGGAGCAGGCAAAGGCAGGCTCTTGGCTCCAAAAATGGCAGGGTATCAACTCAGGGCCTTTTTTCCTAAAACACGTAGACGACAAAGGAGACCACATTCTTATCGACGACGACTTTCGAATCACCGGCATCATTGACCGGACTTTCGCGAGGGCAGTCCCAGCATGCGAAGCTTTTGGCCCTTCCCTTGTGTCTTCGAACACTAGTGATCTCTTCACAGGAAGACCAGGGTTGAGTGAAGAGGATGGAATCTTGGGTCGAGAGTTGCAGCGCCGCGGGGCACCACACTGCTACTTCGAATCAGATGGGATACGACGATTCCTCTTCGGTCTAGGGATGGGATTGGGTCTCACAAGAGATGAGGCCATCGACGTTTTCCGAGGTCTTGTCGCTACCTTCGACGGTGCCATGCCCGATTGCCAAGAATGGCGGCGAGCCAGCCTAGTCAAGTGGGCCAATGATGCCCGACTGGTCGCCCTTTGCCATGCGTCGCAAGGAGGCGTATCCCTCGGTCCAGCGGTTCATGCGGTGCCTACACCGGAAGTTCCTCGTTTCGCAACTTGCTCCTACTCCAATTGCGATCGCCCGAGTGTCCGTGGCCGAAGCTGCCCGACCTGTATGAGACATGTATGCGCCATCCATATTCTCCCTCGACATCACAAATGCCCATCCACTACCGACGTAAGTCCTCAAGAGTTTTACCCAACACGGCCTCGGTTGCCGCATCCACTAACGAGGCCCTAGGTTGATGATGCCACCTGGGAGATGAATATCAATAATGAAGTTGAGGCGCTTCTTAACCAGGTGGATGTCCCCGAGCTTGTCCGCAAGGCCAGTTCACTTCGCGACGGAAAGCCCTGCAAGTTCTATCCCGGAAAGCACCTGGGAAACGGCGCTATCATGGGCTGCGCAAATTATCATGCCTGGATTATCTTCGATGATGGAGTTAAGTGGCTTGTTAGAATTCCTCGTACTGCAGCGTTTAGCGACATCCCCCCAGATCTCGTTGTTTACTTGGTTGAGAGCGAGTACGCGACCCTCAAGTTCCTGGAGAACCTCAACGTGCCTGCTCCCAGAGCCCACTGGCTTGGGCTTTCTTCGGGCCCTGGTAACTTGGTCAGGGTAAGCTACATACTTGAGGATGCTATGCCGGGAAACCCCTTCTACGCTCATCAGGCAACCGCTGAACAGAAGTCGCATGTTTACAACCAATACGCCGACATCCTCATCGACATTAGTCGCTCCTCTAGAGACCAGGCTTGCTCCCTTCTTCATCATGGTAAGGAGACCGAAGGGGCCGCGATCGCGAGTAATCGGTTCCTGTCACTCGGAAAGCATGGACCCTTTGCCGATCCACTTGACTACTTTACTTCCATCGCAGATCTTCACCTTGACTTAATTTCCGATGGGCAACCTTACCCGGAATACCCCAAGGAGGTATTCCTCTTCTACAGACTACTCAGAGACCGGGCTGCTCCGGCTCTAGCCGCGGCTACGACGTCCACTGGCGGATTCTTCCTCAAGCACGTTGACGACAAAGGGGATCATATACTTATTGACGAGAACTACAACATCACCGCCATCATTGACTGGCAGTTTGCACGTTTCGTCCCGGCGTGCGAGGCCTTTGGGCCTTCTCTATTCACTGCCGACCTGGGCAATCTGTACAGTCCACTTGCAGGACTTAGCACCGATGATAGAACTTTAGGGGAAGATCTGAGGCGAAAGGGGAGGGAGGACCCCGCGGAATTTGCCACTGGAAGCGAACTTGCAAGGCGGTTTCACTTTGGGCTTGCTTCGGGACTTTTGAGGAGCGAAGCCCTAGGAATGATTAGGGGGGTACTCTCTTTGCTCGAGGGCGAGGTGTCTGAGGAGAGACTGCAAGATTGGACGGAGAAGGAGTGGAGTCATGCGGTTGGCGATCCATGCCGTGAGAAAATTCAGGAATTGATGGCAGAACTTGAGAAAGAGAGACTAGAAGATACAGCATAGTTTAAGTTATCTCTATTTAGACAAATATTCGGCGACGAAGCGTTACGTGGAGTTATGTAGACATGGAAATATACACCGTGGAAAAGCGCGGTAGTATTATGCGTGTGCAGGCACGTGGGCATCCGCAAATTGAGAGTGAGGCGGTCTTATAGCCAGATCGCTATTATGTTATGGCACGAGGTAACCGCAGGGCCACATTAGGGCAGAGGGGGCACTAGGATCACCTCAGGATGACAGAACCAGCACGGAAGACAGTCGTCATTCCAATTGGAGAGGTATGATGTGGTAAATAGGCTGGATAGAGTATGCCTATAGAGCTATAGGCGTACTGAATCTAGAGTGTGAGATAAGGTTGGAATAGGGAAACTAAGAGGGAACTTTCAGAGTAACGGAAGAGCTTGGGGGAAGATCATATGAGGAGCTGGGAAGAATATAAAAAGGGAGGATTCCAGAGGAAAAGAAGAAGGGGGGAATCAGCAATTAGTGACCCTTTCATACCAGACCCATACTCGACCTTCACTAGTCTTACTGTTCTCCTTCACTCTGTGACACGACCTACTCTTACATATTACTGCTTAGGTAGTTAATGGATGGCTACTTCGAACTTCATCCTTAACACCTACTTAATTCGGATATACTAGACTAACTAGAATACAAGGTTTATGTCTAGACTTCCCCGGGGGTCTCGGCAGGCATTCCGATTCGTTTACATCGGGCACAGCACCAACTATTGGGTTGATCTACTCTGGCTTCACGAATTCCTTGAGAATAGCCTGAAGCCCAAGATAACCCAATTCGGTCCTATCCTTGATTTGCCCCATGCTATCGATTAAGTGTGAGCATTGCTACGTTTTCCAGGTGTGGGTGACAGTGGTGGGCTTACCTGGTGCTTCTTGGGAATCACTGAAGATGGAGGGTCAGCCGTGGAGAATCCGGATAGAGCCTGGCCTCCAATATGGAGTATTCCCTCTGGACGACGAAACCGTTTGTATCTGGATCATTCGGTCTATAAGATTTCATCTTCTAGGCCTTCGAGTTCATTAATCCATCGTTAGTTCGATTCAGTTAATGAAGGGGGTCAATGGTAGAGCACAACATACTAGGCCATGGCCCTCCTCTCCTTCCTTGAAACAAGCAACCTTGAGCGTGCCGTGAGCCTCGGTCGGAGGACTCAGTCCTTGGTCGACCCGTTCGTTGTTGATAAGACACATCGCCTGTGTTTGCAACCCCATCCAAAACTGGCGGGTGTGGTTGGCGTTAAACTCCTTCCCACCATAGTAAGCCACTATCTGCAAGATCTGCTCGAAGTCTATAACAATCTTGCTAGGGTTGTGGAGATTCGGGATTCAAAGAAGAATAAGACGCCAGTGTGTCTGCCTCAGCTGGAGATGATGGCCCTGTAAGGTTTCGGTGGAGACTAAGAGAACATTGCCGGAGGCGGCTTGTGCAAGGATACCACCCAGCCCATGCTCAACAAGGACTATTACGCCGTTATTAGGCCGCGTTTCGCCGCGATCGTCGGCTTCGTTGCCTCGTGAATCCAGCTCAGGGACATAAACCCTCCAGGGACGCCTGGTTCTCCCGACGCCATCCTTCACGATAGGCGAGTTCCTAATTAGAACCTCTTAGAGACGGAATAGCTTCTCCAAAGAGATGCTAGGATGTGTTGAAGGAAATTCGCGCGATCAGGATTTGTTTGGTTCCTTCAAGAAACATAAGGCGAGGCAGTCGACTCGCCAGGCTGGGAATCAAATCCTTGGCGGTGTTACCCCGCGGATATTAGCGTCATGTGTCCCTCGATCTATGCAGTCTTCTCCTTTGCTCATCCTGAACTGCTTGGCATGCACGTTGATATTGGTCCCTGGATGTGAACCACGAAACAAACCCAGCCCTCCTCTACTGTAATAAGAGACTTGGCAGTAGGCATTATGGGAAAGCGAATGACGAAATCGCCGAGGCAAAATGAATAAAAGTGTCGGATTAGGAATCTATATGGTATATTTTTCAACATTCATAACCATTTTTGTTCATCTACTTGAGTCGATGTTTGCTCCCCTGTATGGGAAATGCTACACCAGGCAGCAACCTTAACACCGACATGCTGCGACTAGCGGTACGAATGAACTGCAAAGAAGCAACACTCAACCCGGCCACACAAGGTATAAGAGCAAGAACTTACACGCTCGCCCTCTTCTCGGAAATTTGATTGGATTGGGGATCTTAATACACTCGGCGGAATTGAGCCCTGTTTGGCATCTCCCGACGGGTATATGTCAGGCATATCATTTGAGCCCTTATTGAGGCTCGAGAACCACTGGCGGTAAAGGTCTTATTGTTTTGACAGCAAAGCTTCGTGGGGCGGCATGAATTCATTGGGCCACGTTGGTAGAGGTTGCTCGGAATTCCTGCATGTACTTCGTACAACGCCCAATAAGAACGACCAGATGGCCGACCATGTAGCAGCCCAATGTAGGGCTCTTGCGTCAGTGACCGACTGCGGTTTGCTTGCGTGCTCGTTATATTCCGTCAATGAATCTCCCAGCATATATAAGGCCAAGAAGTCTACAACCACCTCATCAACCAAGGCAAAGCTGGCATCCTCAAAGATGGCCACCAACAGTGCTCCTGGGAAACAAGCTCGCCCCAATAAGCCCAACTCTCACAGCACCAAGAAACAAGCCATAAACTTCGGCGCAACCACATCCTCCTCCAAAACCTCCTCAAAGTTAGGAACAGTAGCAGGTACTACCCAGTCGAAGCCTGCATTAACCAAGCCTCATCCATCAGCAGGCATTCTTCCAGGGAAGAGCCAAGCAGTTTCCAAATCTACTCCCAAGATTGAACCTATCAAATCTAAACCTATCAAGTCTAATACTGGCAAGCCTTTGACCACTAAAGATAAGCAAAACATTAAGGTTAAGTAAAAGAAAGCCATAGTAAAGCCTAAATCAAAACCCGAAATTCCTAAACCTCCTAAACCCTCATCAGTCTCTACTAGCTTTAGAGGTATCGCCTCCCTCTTGGACTTCATTAACATACTAAAACCTTAGGCTAAACCCCTACTGAAGGACCCTAAGGAGGATCACAAGAAGAAGGAAACACCTGAGGAGAGGGCAAAGAGGCTTAAGAAGGAAGCCCGTCAACGATTACACGTCAGCTGGAAGGCAGATAAAGAGCTCGAACAAGTAAGATACTTCTAGAAGGAGGATAAGGTGTTTCGACTCAAGGATGATAAGGGGAAAGGCATGGTTCTGAAGAGGTAAGGTAAGGTCCTAGATGAGGATGAGGAGGATGAAGAAGATGAGCTTCCCTATCAACCCTAGCTGGACTCTATGCTAATAGATTTCTCTAATGTGCCTGAAGATTACAGGAAGAAGACGTACGCAACTCGGGGCGGTGACCCCGGATACTTCAGGGTCTTAAGCAGAGGCTGCACCCCAATCCGATTGACACCCTGTGCGAGCAACGAGAAGGGGACCTTGAGTGGGCAGATACATATATTTTTTCCTCGTCTCAACCTAGCAACCTAGCAGCATTACTTCACCAAGAAAATCAGCATTTTAAGCGATGGAGTTAGCATTACTTTCTGACAATGAATCAACCGCCACTACTTTGTCCCGAGAGTCTACCACTCAACAAGTTGTGCAAGTTAGTCGGGTGGTCCGGGCAGAGAGAAGTGGTGGCTGCATAACCATTGCCGTCGTTCACGATTCGAGTCTGAAGCCTCTTAGGAAAGAGTGCAAGGATCGCAAGAAGTGGAAATGTAGGTCTATCACTTAGTCCTCCTTTCATCTTGCACGCGTAACATGTCCGTTTAACTTTCCGTGAAAATAGCTGCTCCAGTCATGCTCTTTACGACTCCCGAGAACCTCCAAGACACCATTGACGAGATCGATTTTTCTCCCGCACGCAAAGTCTTAAAGATTCTGGCCGCCGCCGACATTCCAGGAATATCGTTCCATGTTCCCTCCCATTTTGAAGAACTTTGGGTTCTCAGATGCGCTACCAAGGAGGATAAGCGTGTTCTTCTCATCGACGGATCCTCCACTTATAAGGACGTGCGGCTCGATAGCTGGCAGGCCCACCACCATGCAAAGCACAAGCTTGTTATCGGCCATCGGAGAGGTGTTCGGATCAAGGTGGATAACGTCACCTCTCATAAACGCTGGGCCCGATCACGCAGCAATTTCAGTGAAGCCGAACGTGAAGAACTATGTCAGCGTTTTGGCGAGCTGGCCGGCAAAACTGGCTGGGAGCAGGTGAAAGGAACTGTGTCGGCCATTATGGGACTTCTCGCCGGAGGCTGCAAGTTCACGCTCACTGCCCAAGGGACAGCCGGCGGCATCTACGTGAAATACTCCTTCGGGTTTCGCAGCCTTGAACTGGGAGCGGCAGGCGCCAAGGGGACCCTCATCGCCACCGCTGCTGGGCATGCTCTTGTGCTTGGCGTGGTAACTGCTGCTGCGATATACTTTATCCCTTGGGAAAGCCTGTTTGCCTGGTTGAAAGATGCGGTTTCCTGGATCTGGGACAAGATTTGCAAGGTTTGGGAGAGCTTCAAAGGCTGGGTTATGAGCTTTTTTGCCAGTGGTGCTGCCGAGAAGAGCATCCCCCATGGGCCCAGACCGATGGGCTTCTCCGGGTAGGATCGTTCTCGAACGAGCGGAGACAACAGCTTAGGGTTTATTAACAGAAATTTCACGAGCCAAAAAGGGTTAGAAATCATCACGCGGCACTCAACTCTGTTTTTTCCTCCCATTGCTATTTCCTATATCTGCCGGCCTTTCGTTGCTTGAGAGTTTTACCTCAGTTGATGCAAGTACATAATTAAGCATCGCCTTCTTGAGTCGGGAGGGCTTGGATACTCAGGTCCTGCCTTGAAGCGACCAGCTTGTGATGCGTACAAAGTATAAACAAAGTTGCCAGGTCACAATGAAGACGGCCTTTTACCGTTTCGGATACCGGGATTCAATTATAATCGACGATGAACCAAACAACCTATAAATCGAGGTCAAAGCTAGCGCAGCTCCCCAAGTTATATCCCTAGCTAAGCTTATCCCCAGATAATTATCTCAAATTCTCGGCGTTAGACCAAGTTTCCTATTCCCTTTTCGTAGCAACCACCCGGAAACCATGTTGCATGAACACGCCCCTACAAACCGACTTCACACTGGTGGTCGGGTTAAGAAGTTGCAGGTCAAAGTGACGAAGCAGCTGATATGATATTAGTTTAATTGGGAACTCTTGCCCATTCTTGTGAGACTGCTGGACGTACCTCGAAAAAGATCTTATTCAATTCCACATACGCGATGCTCTGCCCAAGACACTTGAACTTTCCGTGAGCGAACACTAAATCCAGCGCTGATTCTTTCGCGCGGATTTCTTCACTAGTGCCTTCAAACCATCTCTCAGGCCTGAACACCGCCGCGTCCTCGCCCCAAACATCTTTGTTTCTAGCCAGGCCAAAAGCATTGTATCCGATACGCGTGCCGCCGGGGATATGCAGTCCGTTGTGGGTGTCTCCCTCTGGTGGTGTAATTTTGGTCATAACACTGGCGACCGGAGGGTAGATGCGGAGGCCTTCTTTGATGACGGCCTGGAGATATGGGAGATTTTGGGCGACTTTGTTTGGGATTGGGGAAGGGGTCGTTTTAGAGACGTCTGCTATTTCTGCTAGGAGCTTGGCGTAGACTGGTGGGTGGGTGATGATGTAGAGAAGCGTAGTGCGTATGGCCGTTGCGCTTGTTTCAGAGCCTGCAAGTCTAGAGCAAGTGGCGGTCAGCAGGGGTAAAAAAAAGAAGAAGAGGAGCAAAGACAAAAAGAGGAAAGCATGGATCAACAAAATTTCTCACATCTGGAGAAGCGTTTCGGACTGAGCCTCGCGCTGGGTGAGACCGTGTCGGACGAAGGATCCGAGCATATCTCTTTGTTCCTGCCGATCTGGGCCGAACCTCTCAGCAGCCTTCTCCTTACAGATTCTGGCAACACGATTAGCGGGACGGCCGTCGAACGCGGGCCAAAGGCACTCACCCAATAACTCGGCCGTAACCTCTCTTGTCTGTGTCGGACGGCATAAACATCCTCATGACTATGGAGTCCATGATCCATTTCAGCTTGGGCATGGTCGAGACGAGCATGATAGCTCCCAGGCTCTCTTCTATGGCGGCTACGTATCCAAAGACGTCCGAATCGGTAGGTAGACATCCAAAGGGCTCACTGTAAGCAACATCTGAGATGACATCGAGAGTGAAGAACTGTGTCTTGCGTGCCAAGTCGAAAGCCTTCACGTTCCCAGGTGTGGATGTGTACTTGTCATTGATGAGGCTAATGAAAGCTTTGATGTTGCGGTCGATCTTGTGCTCCAGAGCATCGACTTCTTTGCCGGAGTACTAGTAGCGAATCGTGTGAGCTAGAATCTCCGAATGAGCGGCGACGGGGTCTCAGCTCGCAAATCCCGGGCCGGCTCCGGAGGACAGAAAACAGACTTACACCGGCAGCCATCTTGGTTCGGAGAATATTATGTAGTTCGTCATCCTGTTGAGACAAAACATTGTCGAGATTCGGGTCGAAGCGCATCGAGACATACCAGTCAGCCCGGGTATACCGAGATCGAACCCCGAGAATTCGGCGGAGGAGGACGGGATCACTGGTAAGAAGCTCATTTGGCCCGATCCGTATAAGTGTTCCTGCAAACTCGACCCCACATCCGTTAGCGTAGGAATAACGGCGGCTCCCAAGGTTTCACAAGCTGAACGGATCGGCACGATGCCATGAAAGGGAATTTACCGTATCTCTCAGCTGCATGACTTAGTACCCAATGGGAATTGCCCTCCATGATTGTGCGAACCATCCAGAGGTTCGTGAACCCTGCCAGGGGTGGCCCTTTGATGTGACGCAGACGGGTCCATGTGCAGAGTGTTAGAACTATATTGGCAGCCACGAAGCCCAGGGATACCACAGCTCCTGTGATGACCCAGTTGTCGAGCGCCTGGTAAAACAGTTTCGGCAAAGAGCGAAGGGAGATCATACTCGCGGTGCTGTTTTGTTGTTTGCGTAATAACTGCTTCTCGAAAGGAAGGATGAGCTTTATGCATTGGGATACAAACTAGCAAAGATGACGCTAAGATAGAAATAAGCTCGACCGTTTTGGGGGAGTCCGGGAAGGGTGAATGAAATATAGAATGGATAGTTAATGGTAAGGGGACTCCCACTTCCTTTTACCTTTCTGGTACAAGGGCCTGCTCGGTACGGCTGTCATCGCCATTCCAGCCGAGGGCATTCGATCCATGGTTGAACCAAGAAGAGGAGAGCCAATGCAGAAATCCTACTAGTAAATCCCGTCACATTCCTGCATGAATCTAGGCCAAAACCCATGCAACGAGAGTCCGATAAGAAGTACCCGTTTTGACTTGCAATGGAGCTATGTCGTGTTGTCTTGCTGCGCAGTAAAGCACATCGGGGGTCTGTCACCTGCACAGAAGAATCCGACGTAGTTGATGTGACTGTCGACCGGATAGGAACACTGCCCGATGCAAGGGATGAGTCTTCCCCAGCATATATCCGGGGTTGAGCGAGTTATATGGGGCTTGGTGGCAATATTTTGTCTAGAAATGATAATCACAACGCAAGGGATGAACCGACCCCCACCTCACCTAGCCCAAATGCCAGGATTGACGGGATGACTCTACTCTTCGCTAACCGAGGGTATAAATGGAAGTCTAAGAATAGGTTATACGATAATAATATTTTATTATAAGTGGCTGTTTCCGATGAAGTATCCCCGAGTCTCGGCGACTTGGCCGCATGCACGATACAGCCGGCTTGGGCAACTTCTATATTGCTGGCAGAGACAAGTTTCCTCCAGTGTTAAGACCGCGGTCGACGGTAAGTACGGTCTGCAAGTGTGATGACCTAGACGTCGGGGAACCCCTTCCTGCGAGTAGGGGTCTGAAAAGGTAATCTACCAGTGGAAGGATAGTACTACTATCCTAGACTTCGAACACTTCGTTATGAGCGTTACCTAGGCCCATCATAGCGAGTGAAATGGTTGTGCGAATGGAGAGGGAAAGAAATTTAAAAGAAAGTAGTATCTAGCGTACACGAGTACAAACTAATAAATGGATGGAACGAAGAGAAATTCTAAGTCTATAGAGTATTTGTTTGTGAAAGTCGGGCCTGAAGGCCTATGTTTTTTTTGTGACTGGGAAGCTCAACTGTCGACCAATGAAAGATCCGAGGTGCTCATTTCCGCCACGCATTCAGTTGGCCTTGAACTCTCTCCCACGCTTTTAGTTGGCCAAAAGCTCTTACCCAAGTTGCCTTTACCTTCCTCTTCGGTACTCGGGCTAGCCAGTAGAGAGCCAAGGCAGCAAACACATTGAAAACAATGTATGCCCACATGAGCCCATAGTTTCTCCACCTTTCGCTGTAAAAGATGTTCACGGATGCCAGGAACGCATCGGTCTGGCCGAGCGGACAGAATTCGCAGGCCTGGGTGCTGTTGGGGTTGAGTACGGTACCGCCGGCCAACTGCTGGTAAGGGGCCATGTACTCGCCACAAGTGATGTTGGCCGCCTGTGGGGGTAGGAAGCGAAGGACCTCGAGCTCCGAGCATGAGACGGCGATTTGGGCGACGCCTGTGGATAGCATGGCGCCGACGAGGTAAGTCAACGGAGATACTCTGTACATGAACTCCCAGAAACCAGGGAGGCTCTGAACTGGCACGATGACACTGCAAGCCCTACTGTTAGTTGTCTGTGTAGGGGCGAAGGCGAACTAGAGGAATAATGATGGAAAATCAGAGACTGGTATAACTCACCCGCAAAAGATCAAGCAGAGCGCAAACAACAACAGCGCAATTGTCGCTCCAACCTCTGCTGTCGGCGCCCCTGCAACGACCATATCGGCGAAGGTCGACTCGAAAAGCATGAAAGCCCAGACGAGCAAAAACATCAATCCCCCTCTTTGCGTCACGGCATCAGTAGGCTCAGCGTTTTTATCCATGCCCACGAGATAGTAGAAGGGGAAGAAGATAATGAGTGCGACAATGGTGTTCCACGGCAATTCAACAAGGATATTGACGAGCATGAAGGCACGCCAGGAATAGGTACGGGAGGCGCGTTCGCGGGCTTCGTACTGCTCACGCTGGAGAATGAAGTTCGGCATTGTCTGGTAGACGAGGAACGCGAAGACGACGAGGAGCATGAAAATGGCGAACATTTGAGACTGGAGACCTTGCATAGATAGGGGGGCTTGGTAGAAAGAAAGGCCGATGATAAAACTCTAGAATACCCAGGCCAGGTTAGGTATAACTGTGCGAATGTGAGATTATCGAACGGTCACAAGACTTACGGTACCACCGGACAGAACAATTTTCGAGTAAATGTACGACGGAGTTCTCCAATATTGCTGAAAAGCTCGATTCATGCACACCGCAAGTTGAACGTGGAAAGGAGCCGCATAGGTCGACGGTTCCGAGAGCTTTCCGCCCGAGGTTTGTACTTCTTGATCGAGGGTCCTGCCTGACTGTGCCCGTAACTCTAGGCCCGCAAGGTGACGTCTAACTTCAGTGTACTCAGCGCTCTCTCTCCAAGTTTGGACCCAGTCGCGTTTAGCTTTGGCGCCCGGAGCAGCCCCGATGACATTCAGCATCCATTCCGCAGGGTTCTCGTCAGCACCGCAGGGGTCCGCCCCGAACTGTTCAAAGTAACCCGTGAGGGTGCTCGAGTTCTCTCCGATCTCACCAAAGTACACAGTCTTGCCACCTTTAGCCAGGAGTAGAAGGCGATCGAATTGTTGGAAGAGCATGGCGGATGGTTGGTGAATAGTGCAGAGGATGGCTTGACCGTTTAACGAAAGCTTGCGAATAAGCGTGGCAATGGACCAGGCGGTTTGGCTGTCAAGGCCAGATGTCGGCTCATCGAGGAAAAGAAGCAGGTCAGGCTTGGCAGCAAGTTCCACGCCGATTGTTAGACGCTTTCGTTGCTCTACATTCAGGCCTGGTAGATAGTTAGCACATGCAGCTCTATCGACTGCAAATTACGAGTAGTCTCGACGCACCTTGACCGGGAACTCCAACAATGGCATCCGCATATGGCTCCATCTCGAGAAGATGGATCATTTCCTCAACCCATTCATACTTTTCTTTCTTTGTCACCGAAGCCGGCTGTCTGAGCATCGCACTAAAGCGCAGAGCTTCTCGAACGGTACTGGTCTCGAGGTGTATGTCTTGCTGTTGGACGTATCCGGTCTTTCGTTGAAAGGAGCGGTCTCGTGGGAGGCCGTTGACGTGGATATCCCCAGTTACAACGCCCATGGTCACTCGATCTGCTAGCACATCCAGGAGCGTTGTCTTGCCAGCTCCCGAAACACCCTAGTCAACGTTAGTACAGGGGCTTGGTTGTTAGGCTCGAGGTTACCTACCATCAGCGCCGTGACCTTTCCTGGCTCGACCCATGCATCGACGTGGTCAAGAATCCGACGAGGCTCTCCCTTGATGGTGATGTCGTAACAAACGTCCTTCCAGTGGAAGATGTCCCTCGAGGCTGAATCCTTGGCCAGGGGAACACCAGATGGGGTACTTCGACCCGTAGAGGACATAGTCTCTTTCCCCCAACTCGGACTCTCTTCATCCACTTCCTTCTTTTGAGCATTCAGAAGTGCAAATTTCCGCCGGAAAATTAAGACCTCCCCTTTTGAGTGATCCGTCGTTATGAACTCGGCTGCCAGGAGATACACCGAAGAAGAAGACAATGAAAGCACAAAGAATACCAAAATTCCTATTTCGTGACCGTACATATTAGAATCATGCCCCCATGTAACATTCCTGTGTGAAAAAGAACTTACCTCCACATATGGGACTTGGAGTACTCGTAGTTGGCGTTGATATAAAAACCACCATCGACAAAGTCTTCCCCCGGCCTCGCACCGGGAGTTCCACAAGTCCTCTCCAGCGGGCCGGCGTCGGGGTAAGCAGGCACATATTGTTGACAAGGGAACTGACGTCCACTGAACTCATTGGCCATCAGACTCTCATAAGCATATCCTATCGGATTCAAGTAGTTAATCCAGCGCAGCCAACCCTGCATGTCCCGTATCGGAAGGATGAAACCGGTGTAGATAACAAGCAAGATGATGAATAAAGCGGCCGGTGTGAGCGCTTGGTGAACAGTCCTAGAAGTCTGAGCAATGGTTCTGAAAATCATGGACATGGTCAAGGTGCTGGTGAAACTGAAAAGAAGAAAAATGAAAAAGGCATCCGCTTCTTGTCGGAGTTGGGCCATGAAGTAGAGGGGGATGTTGAAGCAGATCGACGAGAGAATTTTGCAGGGAAGATCGCAGATGGTGGACGATATGGCCTCGGCAACAGGACGGTAAAGGGCGTATCGATGGTGCTTTTCAACAATGGGACGTTGAGCATAAAGAGACAAAATCTGCGATTCTAGGCATTAGCGATGACGGACTGGGCTCACTACCATTTGAACTCGTACCTCGAGAGCACTGCTCAAAGCATTGAACAGAATGGCAAAAAAGAGCAGTACACAGCGAGAGTTGATACTCGACGCATCCTTCGGAAGATCAAAGAAGACACTTCCGAGCACAATAGAAATGACGAGATTGCCACCAACTGTGGCGATGAAGAACATCATGTCTCCCAATAGACGTTGATAACCGCGAGTCATGCAGAGCCAGATCTGCATCGGTAGTGACAAAATATATGGTGACTTGGGTCGGCTAGACATAGGTAAGTACTGGGATGAAGAAAGGGGGCTATGTTATATGGTACGTACGTCAAAGGTGCCTTCTGAGTCTTGCGCAACTGCAACAGTTTCTCAACCTGTGCTCCATCCTCGGGGTACTGCTCCTCGAACGAGGCGATATCTTCCATGAGACGCGCCCTCGCGTTGCTAATGTTCCAGGCTTTGGCGAACTCATCGGGGGTGCAAGGAACTTTTCCTTCAAAGCCTTGTCGGACGATGCGCTCGGCTTGGTTTGTGAGAGACGTGAGGAAATCGGCGGTTGTCTGACGGTCTGGGCAATGATAGCCCATATCAACAAAGTACTGTTTAGCTTCATCCTTGGGACCAAAGTAGATCTGTCGCCCCTCATAAAGGACTGCTACTTTGTCAAATACCTGGAAGTGGGGTTAGCGTATGAAATATAAAATTATAGGGGACAGATGGTGAGTAAACGTAGGAACGGCGTACATCATATGCTTGCTGAGATGCTTGGTACATAGCAACGATGGCAGAGATCCCAGCCAAGTCCGTACCGAGGCGAAGTGTCCGCACAAATTCGAGAGCAGTCGCGCTATCCAAGCCACGTGTACTATTATCCCAACACTGGATAAGGCTCTGATTCAAGGTGACCTCCGCGATGCTCACACGCTTGCGCTCTCCACCACTAACACCACGGATAAAGTCGTCACCGACTTTGGTATTAATCGTATGAGATATTCCGAAAACTGCCATCACGACATCACGGAGGTGTTCCGCGTACCGTTGCCTGCTAACACCGGGCAGCCTGTTCTGGGGGGTGCGGGCGAGTGCGGCGAATAGGAGGGTTTGTCCCACGGTGAGATGTGGGAAGTGGACCTCGTTTTCGGCCTGGTAGATTACTTCGCCGCGGAACGTTCGGTGCATAACGTCACTCGAGATGCCTGAAGTTGAAGTTCATTGTCAGTAAACTTCCGAATCTCTTGGAAACCGTCAGGCCGGTGCGGGTAGACAAAGGGAGACAAACCTTGGTAACAGAACTGCGCATTCGGGTCAACTTGAAGGTTTTTGGTTTCTCCAGCAATTGTCTTCAGAAGTGTCGAGACACCACTGCCCGGACGCCCTAGCATCAACAACAACTCGCCGCTTCTAACGAGGCCCTCGAAGTTATCGAGAATGGCAACTTTACTCCAACGTTGACGGATCCATTGTTTGAGAAGCTCGGGGCCTTGGTATAAGACGTTTAGAACGTCCTTCTGGTAGTCAGAAGAACCGAGACCTTGGCCATACACGGACAAGCCGCGGTACGAGACGCCCGCCGTGTGACGAGGATATTTGTCCGGGTGGTTGGTCGAGTGTTGAAGCAGAGCTCGAGCCCACTTCTTTGCGTTGAATTGCTCAAGATTACTCGGGTCCAGTTCCGGATGTGTCGAAAGAAACGGGTTAATACTCGGATCCACGCGTGAGGTGGTGCGGACCAACCCCAGGCTGTAAGACCGGACGAGATCGTTCACGGCCTCGTCTTGAGAGGTAGTTTCGAGCCTATCTTCGCCATCTTGTTGAGCAAACCGGGTCTGATAAATTGTTGGATCACCCTCCCATTCAGACCCTCTCGTCGACGAACCTATGCTCGCCGACATGGTAATGGGGGGCAGCGACGATGCTGGAGAAGGAAAGCCGGGTAACGTATTGATGAGGAAGGAAGAGTGATACAAAGGAAACAAACGGTCTAAAGAGCGAATTGAAATAAAGAACCTCCAGTAAAGGAGAAAGCAAACGTATACGATCCATTTCTAGATGTCCCCGACATGGGGTGGTGGCCTTGCTATGATTTATATACAGCCACAGACGCAAAGAATTTGATACCAGAAGCCGAGATATCTAAGTCATCGCTTCTCCAGAACCCCGAAGCTGTATTAGTTAGTGCTAGAAATGGCATAAAAAGGAAATTATTTTTTTCTCTTAACGCCGTAGAGATAGCCAGGAGGCGACGAGGGCCTGGAGTGGGCGAACGAGAACCCCGAGCCCGTCCAAGCTCCCACAGCAAGACGCTGCAAAACGGAAGGTTCGGAAAATTGTGGCGCCGAAGCTTCGGTCAAAAATGCCGAGATAGGAAAGTGAACACCGAGGGCCTCCCAAGATCATGACGACATAAAAGATAAAAGAGCAGTTCCATCTCGGCCCCCGAGCTTTTAGCTTTTCACGTTCTCGCTCTCAGCGTCAATACAGCGCAACGTGGAATGACGTCCCGAGAAAGCGACGTGTTGAGATCTATTTTCGTTCCGCGTCCATCGAGAAGCCAAGAAAGTACATGAATGGGCTGCACTCCCTTTATTTCCGTAGGGCTTGAAACCATTCATTCTTTTTTTCCCAGCCGCTTAGCCTATTATTCTTCCTGCCGAAATAGACGCGGTTTCCCGGAAAGCTGCTCGGAAATCCTCGACACCATGGCAACTTCTGCCGGTCCCACGACAAGGGCCTGCTTCAGCCTGAAGAACAACAAGACGTGTGACGCTTGCCGGTCTCGCAAGGTCCGATGCACTGGTATGTTGTCAAGCCCTCCCAATTCTTACTACTCTACAGGGCACTTGATGTGATGGTAAGTGACCCACTAACACATGCCCTGCATTAGGTCCAAGTTCGTCTGGCCCTTGCGACCACTGCATTGTAAGTGCTGCTGCCTATTCACATATTCACATGTCCTCGCCAGGGTACGTGCTCTGATGTACTAATGGAACACCGAAGAGACGAAAAGAAAAGTGTCACTTCAGCCGAAGAAGGCTAGGACCCCCACGACGGTGGACTCGGTCCACCTTTACCACAGGTAGGTGCAGACGCAGATGCCAAACACTTCCAAGGGTTCGGTCTCGGGCAACCATCCCCGTCCCTGTCCTTCGGACTGCTAAGCTGACTGACATTTCCGAATGCGACCCTTAGCCACCGAACAGTTTTCACTCTCCGAAGATCCCACACATTTACCAACACCCGCTCAGTCGGATGGCACAGCAGGGTCAGGTACTAAGTCTAGTGACGACGCCATAAGTTCCCCAAATTTGCATGTGAATAGTCCATGCGAGTCGATTCCCGAACTCCACGTCGACCGGTTGCTCGCGGAAGCTCTAGCCCCCGGCACATCCGGGGTCCAACCGAGCACCGATTCAGTCTTTGTTAGCGTAAGTGTCTCATCCAGAACTTGGACTTGAAAAGATAAAGAAAAAAACGAACGATATCTGATGCGAAATTCTTAGGGAAACGGTATTTTTGGCAAGTTGCCCTGTTTTACAAGATCCCCTGCCTTGCCGATCCTCGGCTGACTCGTCCTTCATCACAGGGGGGCGAAACAATCTCAGCTTCTTCACGGACGCGAGGCTCCAGTCTCTTGCTACATGTTTGGGGAACACAAGGATCAACGAGCTCGTCGGGAGGATTTCTACGATCATCGCTAGTCGTGTGAGACGAGCAGATCCAGTATACTCCGCCGTCCGGCGGCGTGCCCAGAGTCCCAACTTGCAGGTCCCCGACAAGGCCTTGGCCACATCCTATATCAAACGTATGTTATCAATATTTCTTCCCGTCCTTGCATTAGATGTGACTGAAATTGGCTCACCTTTGCATATCGGCAGTTTATTTCGACAATGTTCATCCGCTTTACCCATTTCTCGATCGTAATACTTTCGAAAAGACCGCATTCAGCTCGGACCTGTCCCAGATCATAACGAATAGCAAGCCGTGGGCTTGCTTATACTACTCGGTCCTGGCAATAGGGTGTCAGTATGCCCACGGCGGCAGTTTCGAGCCGGGCAAGGGTGAGGCATGGAAACTCTTTGTGGTCGCTATGGCCATCTTCTCTGATCTAGTGCTGCTCCCGGACTCCCTGACGACGTTACAAGCCCTAGCTGCCATGGCTATATACTCAAGTAGCGTGAGCGGGTTGGCCATTGAGCATGCCATCTTATCGGAAGCAGCACGGCGAGCGCAGAATCTTTCCAGTAATGGGTTCACGGGGCTAGACATGCAAACCTACCAAAGGACATTTTGGATTCTGTACGGCATGGAAAAGATCTCTAGCTTCCACTTTGGGCACAGTTCGGTAAGATGAGAAATATAGCCCCTACCACAATTTTCTATTGACCAGCCGAGGTGCAGGGTTTTGTGGACTACGACATATCTTGCCCAATCCCGCACATTCCCGAATCAATATTTGGAGAATTCAACTGGTTCCTCTCCTACATTCGGCACGCTCGCCTCCTATCACGCGCATACACATCACTCTTCTCCGCAGGCGTCTCGGGAAAACCCAGGTCCTACTATCTCGACACCATTGCCCAGCTGACGGAAGAACTCGAGGAATGGCGGATGTCTCTGCCAGATACTGGATTCCAGCCCAAGGGCACAGTCCGTCCGCATGCGGTCTCGGACACTCGGACGAGGCCACTCGCTCTCCATATCCATTATTTCTATCATGGCTTCTCTATGATCCTGGCACGGACCGCTCTGCTGTATTTGCCAGAGTCATCTGAACCAGCAGTCGTGGAACAGCGGAATGCTAAAACTAAGATCATTATCGACTCTTCGCGAGCGATTCTAGATCTGACGCCTCTCATTGAAGTAGAGCCATATACATCAAGCCTGTAAGCCGTCGCCTTCCCCCCTAGCTTGAACGAAGCCAGCTTACACAATGTGTCAAGTGTATTGGCCGCAGTCCCGATCACAGCCCTCTTCACGCTCTTCGACCACGTCATCCACAATCCACTTCAATCAGACACATGGTCCAATCTCGCCCTTCTAGAGATGGTAGGCGGTCATTTTAGCCGCATCGATTACGCTACTGGAGGCTCCCTTCCAGGCTCCCTCGTCTCCGAGTTTTCGCATGTTGCACGAGATTACGTCAGGGATGTGCAACGCCGTAATGGGGACCCGATCGGGAATCCGCATGCTTTCCAGTCTCCGCCGATTTCTCCCGGTCTCCTGTCACCCCGGAGGGGACTGTTGCCCGGCGTGGCCCCTGTGTCTGCCGCCAAGCCGGAAACTCTTGCAGTTGAAGAAGTAAGCGGATCTTTTTGCCGATATTATTCATCCCAGCCCAGAGATTGTAATCCCCGAAACGGACGATGTAGCTGACAAGTGGTTTTAGACGACACAGGATGTAACAATGACCGAAGCTCAAGTCATGCCCAGACTCTCCCCGGCTGATGGCATGGACTGCTCGATGCCGATTGGACTCATCGACAATCAGCTCTTAGGCGGACCACCACCCGCTGGCACCGACGTCATGGGTCTATTCACTTATTTCGTCCCGGACCTGGACTCGCTTCTGTATGATGACTACGTGGTAAACGGAAACTAGTCTCGTCACTCTTGAATGTGGTTGATCATTCTCACGTCTATCAACAATGTCATCATCAGGCGTTTTCTACCCTCGTGTTTGTCGCCACAAAGTAGGCGGATCATCAGCAGGTATTAATCCGACGCCGACCAACGCCTGTCTTAGTCGAGAAGTTTGACCCACTCACTCGATTTAGATTGTCGATACCTGGATGAGAGCTTCGAATTTTTCTTTTTTTTTTTTTTTTTTGTCGAACGTTTTACTCTTAAGATGGATGAGGGAATTTCCTGGGATCAGGAAAAGCAACAGCACTGACTGCCCAGGGCATGCATGCGCATGCGGATACCACCTGGGTCGCAGGTCAAAGGCACCACAGGTCGAGAAAAGAAATGTGGTATTCTAGTGAAGGTATGTAAGAATATTGTACAGAGAAGAGAAGAAAAAAAAAGGTGAGACATGGTCATAAAGTATTGACCAAGTGTGGAACTCAATGCCGAATATGAACAAAAGAAGTAAGAAAAAGACAAAAAAAGGACACAAGCCACTCTTGCCTCGCAAATTACAATTACATTAACTGTGCGCGCTCAATGATCCGAATATGATGGCTGCATACGATAAAAGCGTAAAAGAAAAGAGGCCAGACGCGTCCAATGCATAAAACTCGTCGATTTTAAAAGGATTCCGACAGTTTGCCGAAGCTCGGCACGGCCTTGGAGCAGTCCCAGTCGCGCTCATACGCGACAGCAGGCATAAACTTGCCCTTGAGACCCGCCTCGTAGCTCCACTGGTGTGCGGTTTCCGCTTTCCACGTCCAGTAGAACCAACCGTAGGACTTCTCGAAGGCGTCCATCTGGGCGATGGCAAAAGTCTTGAGGAAGAGCCTGTAGTCGTCGCTGTAGGTCGAGGGGTCGGCGTTGGCCTTGTCGCAGCTGCAAGACTTATCGCCCGTGGGGCATCGGGGGGTGCCCATGGTGTCGGAGAAGGTGCCCTCCCAGCGGCTGCCCATGCCAACGCCGTTGAGGTGGAGGGTGCAGTCGGTGTCGGCCTGGGACCACTCGCCGACCATGGTGGGACCGAAACCGCCGGAGCCGCTCATGCTGTTGACGACGAGGCCGGACCAGTCCTTGCAGGCGAGGGAAATCTTCTTGGAGTGCTCCAGGGCGATGAGGTTAGGGTCGAAGATGGCGTACATGTGGGTGTCGATGACGAGTTTATCGCCCTTGCCGCCGAGTTTGCCCTGCCACGTAGGTAGACCGCGCATGGAGTCGCTGAAGATCTGAGGAGCTGTGACGCCGGCCTTGCTTACGACCGAATAGGCCTTATCGGTCCACTGAACAAGCTCGTCCAGATCGATCTTCATGCCAGGTTCGTTTCCGAGACCATAGAACGCGATGATATTCTTATATCGGTCCTGCGCAAAGAAGGTGGCTAGCTTCTTGTGGATATCGAGGGCGCGCTCGGCGTTCTTTGCGCCGTCGGGGCCGGCGATGAAATTAATCTGACTAGAGCGACCGCTGTGGTTCCAGCCATTTTGACTGCCTGGAAGCGCGTGGAGATCGAGATTGACGCGTAGGCCATACTTGCGAGCCCATTCGATGCCGCGGAGGAGGTAGCGCCAGGAAATGTGAGGAACGTACGAGTCGCCCTCGTAGGTGGTGACGGCCCAGTACGAGAAGGGGATGCGGAGATGGTCGAGGCCGGCGTCGGCGATGGCCTTGAAGTCGGCTTCGGTGATGAAGGTAGCGTAGTGTTTTTCTAAAGTCTCGGCGGCCTTTTCGGGTCCGAGGTGTTTACATAAGGAATACTCGTCGACGATGCCGAGTTTGGAGTCGTAATCAAAGAGAGACGGGGTAATGAAGGGTTCGAGGGAGAGCCATCCGCCGAGGTTCACGCCGCGGATCGGTCGCTTCGCGTAGGAACCCCAGTCCTTCTCGAGGGCCGGGACGTTGGAGTTCGGGCTCGCGGAGTCGTCCCAGCTGCTGTTGAGGCCGACGAGGGGGAGGTCGCCGACAAGTTCTGCGGTGAAGGAGCAGTTGAACCCGGTCATGTCGTACCATGACGTGGGGTCCAACCAGGTGCCCTTGTATTCGGCGGGGATATCGTCGGCCGTCGAACACTTGACGGGTACGGCATTGCCCGATCCGGGCTTCGAGCCCGAGTCCGAACCTGAGCCCGAACCTGAACCTGAGCCAGACACGGGCTTCCCGTTGCCTGAGCTGTCGTCAGCGGAGGCGACAGACGAGTCAGATTTGCCACCAAGGGGAATGATCTTTTTACTGAGGAGGACTGCGACCACGATGGCTGCGCTAACTCCAACAGTTAGGATCCCCACGACGCCCCCTAATAAACACGCGGTTTGTTAGCATCCATGTTGTTGACAAAAACCAGCCAAAATTCGAGAAAAATCCGCCCAAAATTCCCATAACGTCGCGGTAATGGCAAGATTTCGTGCTGATTGTCGCGCTGGGTAGATTTGTTGTTCTCTTACATAGGATCCGTTTCCTCCTCCTCTTCGCTAGCAGATCTGGGTTGGTCTTGACCTCCATCGTCTCTGGTTGTCAGAAAGGGGGCCAAAAAAAAAATATCGCCGACAAAAACAACAGAAACGAGTGACAATAGCTGGGGAAAACCGTTGAAGCCCCGTGGCAGACGGGGGTGGGGCACCCGCTGGTTTTGTTCAGCCGTTTGGTCGCTTGGGCTTCCGAAATGGTGGTACTTCGTATGATGGATCAAATGGTACTCGGAGGAAGGTCGCAAATAAGGGGCCAAACACGAGGTAGCGAGGTAGGGGGTGGGAGCGGAAAAGTACCAACATGAGTTTGGTTCCGGTCTCCCTCGCGAGTCATTCCTACGCTAAAGCGCAGTTTAAATTGCGAGATTCCTAATCGGGCGGGAGATCCCACAGCCCCGACCAACAAGGAGCCGGGGACAGACCTGGAAGTTCCCTGAAATACGACAGGATCTCGTACTTTGTTCGCTAGACCATGCCAAAAACGCCAAATGCATGATCCGTCGGAAGAAAAGCCACCGCTAACTTGGAAGTCCGGACAGTACACTACCTCGTAGTACTCAATACACCCAGGCTTGAACTCCTTTCTATCGCGCCATCACAGTGGTCCACTCCTGTCTTGATTTGGGAGCCATGAACCAAGTCCGAGGTAACATTGGACTGTGCTGATCCCTTCGTGTTCCAATCCCCCACGGGGGCTCGCCAAGTACTGTAGGATTCCTTTCCCACTCCAACGACGCCCTTCGCGCGGGGCCATTAGGCATGAAGTGGTCTCCTCGTCGTCTCAATTACTCCCCTTTTCTCTGGTGGTTCCCACCAGAGGGGCGACTTCAGAGCCACCACGCCGCAATTTACTCATCAAGGCTAAATAAATAATTAGTCGAGCGTTCTCCTGGTGCGACCCTGCGCCGACGCCTGGCACGGTAAATTAGAACCACTCTAGGCCAGGCTAACCGCTCTTTTCCTCCACTAGAAAAGGAAGGGAGCCACCTTGGCGCAGGGGGTCAACCTTAGCTCTCTTTGGCTCGTGTCGGCGACAGGCCTCAGAACTGCATGCGCATGTGGGGAGGCAGCATCAAAGTTAATTGGACGCAATTTCGCCCACCTGACAATAATGACATCGGCTTCGATTCCTTCGGATTATCGAAGCGAAAGTGCCAATTTGCTGCCGTTACGAAGGGACTTTAGCGAGGGGAGCCCTGCACACATCCAGGCTTTTATTGGCGTCAGCCCATGTTCCATGTCGTCTGTGACGTGATGCCCAGCCCTATAAAGGTAGCGCCGAGGAGCTGCTCCTCCTGCACGGTCCCATTTGATCCTCGTCGAGGTGGTCTGGCCCATCAGGCAGTTCGTATTGACTTCGTACTTAATACCGACTTCGTACAAGTAGCTTGGCTGCCCCATCATGTCTCGGACGTTCCTCGAATGGGACGGTGACTCGGTCGCATTTAACCGTACGCTATTTTCCCAAGATGCACTTTTAATAGCCTCAGTGGTGACTTGTGCAACACGAGGGGCACGGCAATTGAGTCGGTGGCCAAGCTCGAATCAACAGGGTTACACACTCATAGGCCAGAGTGAGAATCGATGCCTGACCGACCATGGGAATTTGTCGACCGAAATTTTTGACTCTCGAGTCGACTCTCGTGTCCCCAAGAATTAGGGTCTTGGCGCAACAGGAAGCCAAGCCGCGAGAAAAATAAATGTGGGATTGTCAGATTGCGAAGTCGCCAGGCTCCATTGCACAACACGTGAGATTTTGGAGGATTTTGGACCCAATTGTTCTTGGTCCTCTCTGCTTAGTCAACGGACGGAACCCTACCGAAATTGACTGTCAGGCTTGGGATACTGAGAAGTACAATTGTACGAAGTAGTTTCCCCCAAGAAACTTTTGAACCACATTGCAAAAATTAGCAGTGCTATAAGTATTGGGGAATGGGCTCCAAACTCTGGGCACTCTGCCACTCTGCAGGACAATAAGACATTCCAAGGCGCAAAATCCCGGACTCGCTTCGGATCTCCGATAGAGTTGGGCTCCCCTTGCTCGAGAAATCGCCATGCCCCCAGACGTCTCAGACACGGGCGCGAACCATCAAGAGATGCAGGTACGCGTTGCTAACGCTCTCTGCACGTGTTGTCCTCTGTCACTCATGCAACGGCCCTGTCCAAACTCGACGACGGCGTAACCCATCTCTACCTCGAGGGTCACGAGTGTCGTGTAATTCTAGACGGATTAAGCCTACTGACGCCGTGGATGTCTCGAGGACGCTCTTCAGATACAGGCACACGGACTTCATTGGCATAAGACTACGAATGACCATATTCTCTGACTCTTTGACTCTCTGACACCGGCTCTCCAACTCTTCCAGCCGCCCATCCAAGTGTCGTGTCCTGACCCGGAATACAGAATGTCGATGTGTCTTTGTGCACTGAAACTGAGGGTCACCCAGAATCTCCCAATTTCATGTTCTTTTATTTCATTGGTGGTTGCTTGTTGCTCAAACTTGAGATTGGAATCGTCGCTTCCAAGACGTCACTCATGTCGCAGAGGGTAACGTTACCAAGACACAGCGACGTAGTTTAATTGGTACTTTGGCAGCGATTTGCAGAGATGAAGGAGAAGGATTGAGTGATCAGGCCGATTTGATTCTTTTGCACAGCCGACTCATCCACTCAGCCACCAATTCGTGAAATGCGTTGAAAAAGAGAAGTGGGGCTGAGGCTGAATGAGAATGCATCCGCCACGTCGCGCTGGTTTACTGATTTGGAAAGTAGACCACGTTCTCAACACGGCAAGTTTCTTCGAAGAGCCCTTTGGGGTCGAGATTATATCGCGATTTACTTCGTAGACCGTGGTATTATCGGTGTTGGCTCTTCCAACCCATATTATCACACTATAATGTGGATTCATGGAAACCTTATTAAGCTGATTTCCAGGCGCGCCGGAGGAGTCTATAAGTGAAGGAGTCGTCTCCCAATCGCTTACCAGAGAGTGCGTGCAGTATTGGTCGTCAGATTCTGTCTTTGCAGTTTTGAGGTGGTTCTTGGTAGAGATATAAATATTCCCACCGCAAGAACGGGCGCATGCCTTGTAACACGAGATAATACGTGCCTGGCAGATTTGTGCCAACCATTAATGGCAAAATGGCATTGGATCCCAAAAAACGGAGGCACCGGTGAACCGGGTTCCGGGCGGAATGCTGCGGTTACCCTTTCGTTCCGTTCCTAGCCTCCGTCCTTAATACTTGGAATTCGACTTCTCAGTCATTGATGCATTTGCGTGACTTTTACGTTTTAAGTTGGCTGTGAAGCTAACCTTCAGTTCCCGTCATTGAGTTCGATTGATCAACCGATCCGACGTCTGCCAGTCCTTGTGCGAGCGTCGCGGCGACTTTCTGCTGGGAGCGCAACCATTAATAGCCGCACAACCATACAGTTCAAAGTCTCATGTGTGATGTTGCTCGCATAGCTTCACTGATCCGTCTCAAATGATGACTATGATTATGAAAAACTTAGGAACATTATCCTGGACAAGAATTTCTAAACACTCTAAGGCAAGATCCTCAACGTCTCGCTGATCACGACCATGCCCGCCGCCTTGTCTAGTATCATCGGAGCTGTGATGGCCTTCCACCCGAGGATACTACGAGGCTCCCAGGGCAGCATTCCGGTGTTCATATTCCTTCAGATGATCGTCGCCTTCCTCCTGCTCGTTGCGGGGGCCTGTATTGCCGGCAACGTCCAGGGCTTTCAAACGTCCTTCGCAAAGTTTGGCGGCTACAACCGCATCCCGTACTACGGCATGATTTACTACAGAAGTGTCGCCTAGGCCGCCTACGGCGCTGCCTTGATCTTCGTCACTATCACAACTTGTGCCATTGTCCTTGCGTATGATCACTACGAGTCAAAGAAAGCCCTGACTCAGGCCGTAATGAAAGGCGACATGCCGAGATCGAGATGCGGTGAGAAACATGTGCCCCGTCGCGCCGCAACCACTACGATGACAGAGCGAGCAGACCAGCGGCTACGTCGTCGACAGCGAGTATATCCCCACCAGCCTCAATATCAGGACTACCATCTTCTCTCTGCACCACAGCCCATCTGTCTTCGACAATCCTTACAAATAAAACGCCGAGCGATGGATCAACTACGGCGTTGACGACGACAGCATTAAGAAGGAGAAGGCTCACATCAAGACGCTTACAGAGAGCTCTATACCTTTATCTACTAGGCTGCAGCAGTATATTGATAAAAACTTTATGATGATGGAGTTGACATTAATACTTGCAAATGTATTTCGGCGGATGGACTTAGGAAGTTGGGCGGTGCTGCAGGCAAGGTTAGCGAGGGCGAAAAGGGGAGAGGATGGGGGAGGTAAAAAGGAGGGAGAGCTATAGTTTAGGGGTATTTTACTATCTATTCGGAGGGCCCTTTCATTGATTTTAAGAAAAGAGAGGCTTAATCGCAGAGCTTTTTCTCAACATACATGTAGATCGAGGACTGTCGATCATGGGTTGTCGCATTCGGCGCGTAATAGAAGAAACACTAGATATGTTTATCAAGTTAGAACACCCTCTCTCGCTTTCGCATTCGGACCCGTAATGTTAGTGCGTAGGGTCGTAATGAAATCCTGCTGTCACTTTTCTGGCTGGCCGTGCTTGCCGACCGACAGACATCGAGAAGGTCGGTACTATAATCTCACCGACTCCGACCCTGAAACTTGCCCCAATTGCACCTAATAAATGCGTGAGAAGAGTTTACACCAACGTTAACTGAGTCGTCTCAACAACATCCCAACGGCGTTGACGATGGGCCGGTTCGGAGCTGAGATGGCCAAGTAGTGTACTCTTACGCGGCTTTCACGAAAAAGCGACTATAAGAAATCAACTATATAAACTATCCCTCCCTCGCAGGCAATGCGGTGTTTTATAGCCACCCTCAATTCTCAAACGCAATCGATCCCTGAACACTCCACATCACCCTAAATTTCGTGGAACTCCAGCACTTACTGTTTATCATTCACTTTCATTACAAGCAAGAACCCCCCAATCATGCCTTCCTCCCACAAGACCGTACTCGTAACCGGTGCCACGGGCAAACAAGGTGGCGCCGTCATCGATCACTTGCTGGCGGCAACTGCTTCGTCATCTTTCGACATTGTCGCTGTCACACGCAATATTTCGAGCCCGAGGGCATCTAAACTTGCCTCTCTACCCAATGTATCTGTCATTGCTGGAGACCTCTCCGATCCCGAGGCAATCTTCGACCAGGTTGGCCCAGTGTATGCTGTCTACAGCGTCCAGATTAATTCAGACGCAGAGGAGCAGCAGGGGAAGGCCCTGGTCGATGCCGCCATCTTGAATGGAGTGCAGCATTTTGTGTACTCGTCCGGTGATCGTGGTGGACCTGAGCGTTCTCCAAAGAATCCAACCACTGTCAAAAACTTTGCCGCCAAACACGCCATTGAGAAGCACTTGGAACAGCGAGCCCTGAAGAGCCATCAGCATATGACGTACACCATTCTGCGGCCAGTGAGTTTTTTCGATAATCTATCAGCCGATATCCATGGGAGAGGTTTTGCCCGCATGTGGGAGCAGCTCGGCGATAAGAAGTTACAGTTGGTTTCGACAAAGGATATTGGCTGGTTCGCGGCACAGAGCATTCGGTACCCAGACACGTACCGCAACTCGGCCGTGACTCTGGTCGGTGACGAATTGACACAGCCCGAGGCGGACCGCATCTTCAGGGACGTCACTGGAAACTCTATGGCCATGGCCCCGTGTCCTATCGCCAACGCAGTGAAATTTGTCTTGAAGGGCACGGTCGGAGATATGTTTAAGTGGTTCGCCGAGGAGGGATACGGTGGCAGTGTGGAGGGGTGCCGCGCAGCATATCCGGAAATGCAGGACTTTCGCGGCTGGATTAAAGAGAACATCAGCCGGTTCTCTTGACGGGTAGGTAGCTGTCAGGGGGCGAGAACCGCTAGATATCGCAAGGTCTATGAATGTCAAAAATCAATCTCAACCCAAGTAAGAAGCGAACTCCAGGCAGTCACACGAAGTTAAGATCCGCCTGTGAAACATGAAGCTGTGATGTAATTCCGGAAAGGCCAGCTATTGCCCCGCCCGTGGCATACTTCGTATGCATGCGGAGGCGCGCCTACGCATGGGATTGGGTATCCAGTCCTCGTTAGGGTGGGATTCGAACGCGTCAGCATCGACGGATGGGTTTAGATGGATGCTGTTGATGACCCTGCCCTGTTCTGGCATCGAACGTTGAACGTGATGTGATGTATTCGATTCCTCCCACACCTCTTGCTCCGGTTTGAGATTGGGGGACGCCATTGATGGCACATTTGCTGATATACCGACCAGTCATACGTCGTCCCGTCAATAATATCCTAGATGTTAGTCCCTGGCCGCAGCCTTGGTCAGTCAGATCGAACACGCAGGTGCTGGGTAAGGAGAAGTGCAGGGCGTGTAGACCAGGCAGAGACCGAAGGTCTATTTCAAGCCCAATCCTTTTCAATGTGCCCTCCCTGGCATAGGAAGGATGTCAGCAAGAGTGTTACGATTTTAACACTAGTTTGTACTTATATCGCCTTACTCCCACGGCTTATATTGGGCTCTAATCATACAGCCCAGAGTGAGAGAGATTTTCGAAATGGCCAGTCACCAATAATAGGGCTGCTCCTCACTTGGAAGGGGCGAACGCTGCGCCTCCTGTGTAGTAGCATCGCATATATTCCAATGATCCTGTCATCGGTCTATCCCGCGCTCCATCCTATGCTGACTCAAGTAGCCTTACTCTTGGTAATGCCATTCCACCACCCACCCGGATCGTTCAAGGCCATGTCTTGGAGTGGTGCTTGAACCGACTCCGAGGACGTTAAGGAGATGGACTGGATACAGGAAGGAAAGTTATTATAGCGTATTGTATAGTGTATAGACTAATTAGGTCGAGTGGACACTAATATGATCTGTGAGACCTTGTAAACTGTGCCGGCTCTCCCAATTCACTCGTCATATTCGTCGTCGGATGACTCCTCGCTATGGTGAAGATTGTCAATGTCCATCCCGCCATCAGTATTTTTCAGCTCATCCATATCGTACACGACATCTGGAAGCACCAAGTCCTTCGGGGCCGTAATGATGCCAAACTCTGCCAGCCCGCTGAAATTCGGTCCCCACCAGCTCCTACCAAAGAAGCCCATAACGCGCTCCCCGGGAGGCGGTTCTAAAGTATCACATTATTAGTCGTATTCTCTAAGGAACGGAAACGGTCTAGGGGGGAGAAGCTTACCCAGCGTAAGGGTCTCCGGCTGATCGTTCATGCCACTGAGAGCACCCCAGGTGGCGCCATTGCTCAATGTCATGCGGATGCCCCTCAGAATATCTTCTTCCCTAGATACCTCAACCTTTACAATATCCTGACCCTTGGGGATATCGTGGGCCTCGGCGGCATGGCCTCCGAAATAATGGTCACCGCCGCTCGGACTGACCCTGGGGCCGCAATTGATCTGAATGCCATCCGGAAAATGAACATAAGCACCGTCGAGAATACATCCTGTGCGGATGTCAACCATGGTCGCATGCTCGATGGAACCATCTTTTCTCTTCCTAGTCAATAGGGTAGCCCATTCCCAGAAGCTCTCTTCGGTCTCCCCATCAGTTTCTTCGAGCTGCTTGCTCATGACTGATTGTTTATGGAGGAGGATCTTCGTGCCGGGGATAAGGACAAAGGTACGCCCGCCGAAAAATCTCCACGCGTCCTTGATCGTTCTCGACTTGCCGTTCATTCCAAGAACGGAAAGCTTTAGAGGCTCGTTCTGCTGAAATCGACTTCGAAGAGACTCGAGTGTGTAGGTGACAGTATTGATGGGAGCCGCGATGCTCGGGGACGGCTCCTCAGTCTCATTGAATGTGATTTGTGCGATTCCAGCCTCACACGAAATCTCGATGCGGAATTTCTCGCTTTCAGCACCTTCGACCTTGATGGTTGGTGCTGCAGATCGCATCTCCTTAGACATCTTAGGATCTCCCGGGGACCAGAAGTGTGGGAGTGAACGGAACGAGAGTGCATCGTGAAGATCCCATCTCGCCTGATTCCGGGTTTCACCGTCAATGACGACGATACCTTCTGCGCTGCGACTCGTACAATACGCGGTACGAACGACGAAATTACGAGGCCAATCTTGCGAGTAGCCCCGGGCCATGATGCCGGTAGTATGAGGCGCGCCGAAGGCGTGGCCGACCTCGTGAAGAAACGCGCCTTGGCCGATTGCGCAGGCTTCCCAGAAGCTACCACACTCGCCGTTATCGTTTCCGACAGTTTTTCCCGGGTTTCGGTCATCGAGGAGGCAATCAGAAACTTCCTCTAGGAATCGCGGCCAAGAATAAGTCAGATGGCTTCCCATAATACCAAGGGACAACCCAGTGCCATCGTGGCATCCGAGGGCTGCATGGGCAAGAATCATGCTCTTCTCTACGGAGTAGTGCGCGTCGAGAATGAGGCCAGCTACAATGGGATATCCGGACGTCTCAAACGGAGAACCGTGAGCAGCAAGGGCTTCTTTGAAGAAGTCAAACAACTTGTCACGATTCCGTGCGGATTCGTTTTGCTGAGCGTAGTCCATGCTGCGAAGCTCCGCAACCGTTCGTTCCGATCGGATGATGTGGATCTTTGCCGTTGACCGCATGGCCCCGCTGTCGTGAAGCGCAGCGTCATGTCGAGCTGTGACGAAGCTCGAGCTGGTAGTGTCGGCACCCCATTCTTCCTCCAGCCGGAAAGACCGGCGTCCGAGGCCCTTCATGCGCATGTCTTCGGCCGTCAGGGCCTGCCACATGTATGCGGTCATGCGGAACTTGGCCACTGCCGCATCGAGAGAGGAATGGGCCAGGGAGAAGGCACCCTGCTTTGCAGGAGGGCAGTCGATGAGCAAGGGAGAGTCCCTGGCAACCATGATGGCCAAGTGTAAAGGCGGCGTCTGAAGGAGAGGGTTGTAGTTGAGCTTGACGGTATGAGTGATCGATCCGGACGCGTGCTCTCGAGTGATGGTGAGGTTATTAGCTCCTGGTGAGAGCAGAGAAATGACCTTGACGCGGCCGTCTACGATGGGCCAGCGCTGGGGTGGGAAGATGGAGTTTCCGGAGCCGTCATGGATGTTGACAGTTGCAAACGACTCCAGAGTGTCGTCGTCCTCCATGCTGTAAGTCCCTCGGACTATGATGCAGCGCTGAAAAGGATAATACCGCTCAGTACAAGGTCTTCGAATAATATATTAGTGAGTAAATGAGTAAATACCACACACCTGATGAATTGTCTCCCCATCCGCAACGTTTTCAAGAGTGAGAGACATTTTAGCTGTGGTTTTCCAATTGGAGATACGGAGTTCGGGCCCTGTGCAAATCTGACGATTGGGTTCTAGATAATCTGCGAAGGAAGGAGATGAATGAGAGGTGTATTATTCATCTCAGGAATCAAATGACGGATTTGACGTCTTAAATAATAAGAAATCAAGAGCAGGTCAAGGGATTTTGCACTGCACGCCATGCAAGGCTAGACATCGTGTTGATGGTTAGCCATATCAATTGGACGAGATAATAATCCACACTTTCATTCAAATTTCTAGGCATTTTTAGGCAGATGCGGGTCAGTGTAACCCTATCTCAAACTCTTGCATTTCTCAAGCCTCGGCGTAATATGGAAATCTGACGACTCGGATCACGGCTGGCTCTTGGAGAGTCAGAGAACAGGCAGCAGTGTGACCATCTAACCGCGAACGTGAACCCGCAACCGAGCGCCCAGGTCGAACTCCACAGGTTGATAGAGCCAGTCCAGTTTCGGCTCCCTGAAGTTTGAGCGGTCAACAAAATTTAGTGCCCACAATGAGCTTACTCCACTCCGCCCCTGTGACGCCCAAGCACTTGAAGCAGGCAGCAACCGTCATGAATTCTACGATAAATTCAAGTTTGCTGTCTCAGAGTACTGATTTTGGTCGCGAGCAGAGGCCAAGCACTGGAGCCAAGCTCATCTACTTATCGGGATTTGAGTCCTACTGCGTACGATTGAACCGGGGAATTGGTCCTGGCCCATCTCCAAGGCAGTTGCCATGTAAACCATACTGCGTCATTGGCCTTCGCTGTGTCACCCAAACCGCGTCATGCCAAGATGTTTAATAACTTATAACAGAGTAGATCTGCGATAGGAGATGCGCGTACTCTATGACAAGCCCACGATAAGAAACCATAAACATCTAGTAACATTACGAAAGTCGGCCCCTGGAGAATCAAGGAGATGCTCGCCAAAGCAGGCGTGATAGTAGAATACTAACCACCACACTCTCCAGACTTGAGCCCGATCCAGTATTTGTTCGGCTCGGTTAAGAATCGAATGAGGAAGATCGCGAGAGGATGAAGATCTTAGACAGGGCGACTCCGTATGTGCAGATGCAGATCAGAATCGTCGGGCAGGACAAGAGAATTGCAAGGGGACACTTCAGAAAGGCACAGGATTCATATTGAAAATCCAGAATAAAAGAAAGGGGAGCCCGGGGGGGGGAGAATGCTACCCTTGAGTCCATGATCCTTATCGCGTCCTCATAGCGAAGTCGCGTTGTTTTAGAAACAACCTTACATCACAAACATAGCAGCCTGTGACGCCTTTCGGTATGCAATGCTTATTGTAAAATTCGGTACATCGTGTGCTGGTTGCTGGCGAGCATGTCAAGGTCAAAGCAATGCGGCAGAGTCAGTTCCTGGGCCATGTTGTGATACTATCGTTGTTCCTCCCTCCTCACTCGGGACGGCTGCCAGACACTGTATGCCCTGACTGCATCCTCCCTCAACAGACCAACGCCCGCAAGGGGGAACAAATGCTCAGCATCGGAAGCGTACGATATGAACCAGAGCCCGAAACAACCCAGATGTCAGATTCTCCAGGAGGTCGGTATTTGTAGAGTTCTGTCCTCGCCCAGGTCTGAATCGGACAAGGTTGGAGTGGCCTCTTCCCCCAGAACGTTAGGCGCCATGGCAGGATCGGAGGCCACGTAGCGATGGAAAAAACTAGAGGGCTGGGTCGAAGGATGCCTTTCTAGGATTATTTATGGTGGTAAAGACGAGGATTTCGGAGTGGCAATGTAGATAAATTTTCCGCAGGGTGTTGACATCGTTCGTAAAGACTCTCCACAGCTACAGATGCAGGACTCGTCAGCTTTGGAAGACGGCGGATCTTGTGTTAATCGGACGTCGGAAATCTGACTGGCTCAAAACCATTTTCACAATGGAAACTCATCGGGGCAGCCGAGACCTCCGCGCTCCGGTTCTGGGATCATGGTCGTTCGCGAGGCGGTAGGCGTCGTCATTGGGGGAGGCGGTTTTGTCTTTGGCGGGGTCTCCTGATTCTGCGAGACAGCTTTTAGTCCTTCCTGACTCTGATATTGGCTCGCAGTATCGTGTTTTTTCAAGCGTGACGGATCGCTTGCCCAGACAAATTTGTCAGCTTTGCGATGATATCAAACTTCACAGCACCACTCCACTTTCCGGCGGGATGATGTGCGGAGGAGAAGACCGCAGCTTTTCGGACATAACGATTGTTTTTTCTCGGGAAGGCTGAAAGGGGTGGGTCGGGGGTTTATGTTCTTCGTCCATGTGTGCGTGCCTTCGCGGCTTGGTTGCGAGGTTTGGTCGGCATCGGCGCTAAGTAAGAGCCGACGCCGATGCTGCAGCCAGGGTGATGGGCTGCCAACCAATCGGACATGATTGTCGGCTTTAGTTGTGCACCAGAGGCGGGTCCATCAATCAACAAGGGGCATGGGCCCGTGTAAAAGTCGCAGGCATGGGATGGTCGTGGGATGGTCGGCTCCGAATTTGAGCTTGGGGGGAGGCGGAGATAAGTAAATCACCACCGTCGAGGCCTCTCCGCGCTCGGGAAATTACAGCTTTACAAGTAGTCATCCTGATGGAATCCCGAGCTTTCCGGTGTTTTAACTGACATGTCACAAAAAATCATGGTGACTTGCGTTGATGTCCTTGGTTGGGTTGCAAACCAAAACACCGGTGATGTTGGCTCCGATCCCGAGGAGCACGCAAACTGGATAAAGCAGCATCCCATTCATGAGCGAATACTAAATAAAGCTGCCAGAGCCGCAGGGGCGCTATTACGCTTGGTTTGTTTCCCCCGGATAAGAAGCCTGGCAGTTTTCACATTTTTATTTCATTTTACTTTATTCTTTTATATTCAATCCCCCTGCCCCCCGCCCTTTTGGGCATTGATCAATTATCCCTTCAGGACTCAGCTTCCGAAGTACACCGAGCTTGCGTCTAACTCCATCCATCATCTTTCATTTATTAATATTCCCATTGGCTTCTTGATATTCTACTTGTTGTAATTCTTTGTGATAGCCTCTACTAGGATTGGCTCTACCCGGCCTTTCCCAAAGATGGCACGCGAAGACAAGATTCTCTCGTCTTCCGACTCTGACATGACCACCGTCCCATATCCCCCAGTCAAGCCGGATGGAGGCGCCGATTTCGCTGATAGCCTCCCGACCAAGGAGAAAGCCAACTCGGGGGACAAAGTCGATTTAGAAGACGGCACTACTGCGGAAACATCTCTGCCTCACAGCGATGCACCTGATGGAGGCTCCGCTGCTTGGTTGGTGGTCCTTGGCGGGTGGTGTGTTCTATTCTGCAGCTTCGGCTGGGTCAACAGTGCGTTGCACACCCCAAACGTTCGTTCTTGTTTGCCATGCGCGCGCGAGAGAGGGGGGGAGAGAGGGGATAAAAGAAACGACCGCTAACAATGAGTGATGAGCAGGTGTCGGAGCCTTCCAGGAATACTATCAGAATGACCTTCTCAACACCTATTCCCCCAGTACAATTTCTTGGATTCCCTCCCTACAGATTTTCTTCCAAATGGCCATGGTAGGCAATTTCATCGTCGATTGGCCGCCTTTATTGCGCGAGGCGTTGCTAACTTTTCAAGGGTCCTGTTGTTGGGACCATTTTTGATAATTTTGGACCCCGTTACCTCGTTCTTGTTGGCAGCTTCCTTCATGTCTTCGGTTTGATGATGGCCTCTATTGCCACCCAATACTATCAAATTCTGTTGGCCCAGGGAGTGTGCTCGGCGCTTGGCGTCGCTGCCATCTTCCACCCAGGTGAGAAAGAGCCCGTCCCATGTCCGGTGTCCGGCAAAAAGAATAAGAAGAGCTTTGACTGACAATGGAAAACAGCGCTGGGAGTGATCCACGGCTGGTTCGACAAAAAGCGAGGCGCGGCCTTTGGCATTGTCGCTACCGGTTCTAGCATTGGCGGTGTCATCTTCCCCATCATGGTGACCCGCCTCATTCGACAAGTCGGCTACGGTTGGGCTATGAGAATCTGCGCCTTCATGATTCTCGGCCTTCTTGTTGTCGCAAATCTGACGATCCGAGCCAACCACCCACCTCGCCCACAAAAGATCACGAGGGCCCAGCTCGCGAAACCGTTCCGAGAGACTGAATTCCTCCTCGTCACGAGCGGGTTCTTCTGCTTCACTTTCGGCATGTTCGTTCCCATCAACTATTTACCCGTCCAGGCCCTCGAGGCAGGCATGGACAAGGATCTCGTCCTATACCTCATCCCTATCCTCAACGCCGCCAGCTTGTTCGGTCGAATCTTTTCGGGCGTCATGGGAGATAAACTTGGCCGATACAACATCTTCGTAGTCGTGTGCTACGGCACTGCCATTTGGATTCTTGCCCTGTGGATCCCCTCCAGCACGACCGGGGGTATCATTGCTTTTGCTGCCCTTTTCGGTTTCTTCTCCGGCGCCTACGTCTCTCTCATCGCGCCTCTTGTTGCGCAAATCTCCCCTCTACCCGAGATCGGGTTCCGCACCGGCCTCGTCATGTTTATTTCGTCCATCAGTGGACTGACGACAAACCCTATCAACGGTGCCATCTTGGACAGCTCAACAGGCTTGCTCGGTATAAAAATATTTTCCGGCGTATTTTGCGTCGTTGGAACCACTTTCATTCTCTTGGCTAGGATCTACAGAACCGGACTGAAATTGAACGTGGTGTTCTAGATATAAAAGGGGGATCTCTTTGGGGGTAGATAATAGAAAACAGGGCGGTGATAAGCTAGAAACATTATTCGTGGAACACTCCTTTCTTATAGAAGACTCTTATAGATATTAAATAGAATCTGAGCGCCGGTCGTCTTTCCCCTCCTCATTAATACACGTAAATTACGGTGCCTTTCCTTGGTTAATACGCATTTTCACTTCTCATGCGGCGGCATCGATTTGGGTTCTCGTAGCATCTGGATAGTCTTTGTTGCTCACTACTAAGTCTGACGGAGTTCTCCTTGACCATAGCCGGCGGTGAGTTTGGTCTGGGGTTGCACCATGGCACGCTCAGCAAACTACCGCTGGCTATCCTGTTTCCAAACACGTGCTATTTCTAGGGCAGTGGAGTATCTGAGCTGCCGATGACATTCCAAGATGGCTGGCTTCCCTTCCTCCTTTCCTTACATCGCCTTGGCTTCCCCCCAATGCTTCCGCCACCTTCCACTACTCAATCTTTACACGGAGCAAGTCTAACGGTAGATGACGATCCAGAGAATCAAAGACGATGTGGTAATAATATAGGGAGAGAACTCCCTGGGTAGCTGCAGTAAAGGAGTACCTCGGCCCGGGATATAACTTCCCCGATAATCAATAACCGGAGCATCGTTGATCTTGTCAGTCAGCACCTTGCCTTCTACATCGTCCCTCCAGGTAATACCTCGCTAGTGAGTAGGTCTGGGCTTCTTAGACGATTTCCCACGTGAATATAGCAGTAGGACATCACCCTCCACATCCCTCAATCTGTCACGATCCCTCTCATCACGGCCCTTCTTCTCACCGTCCGCGGCGATGGCCCCATACCCCACCACATATCCCACAATCCCCCGGCCACCTGATTCTCCGGCATCGCCCCTCCTAGTTCGTCTGAGCCTCGAACCTGCCGCGTGATTTTGTCGGCGTCGGGACCCCACTCCATGGTTTCCCAGAGCTCGCTGGGAAGGACCTCCACAGCCACGGGAAAGACGGCCTTGTACCAATCCCAGGGATTCCCAACATCTTCATCACCCTCCCCCGGTTTGTCTCGACCCGGATCGACCATGACGGCAAGGAGATGCGGCGCCTCTTCCCTCCAAAGCCGAGAGTGAACGGTGGGAAAATCATCGTCGGGAGTGGTTAGGACGGACTCCACCGCCTTCGGAGAGGCGCAGAGGAAGAGCTGTGTTTGCATCCCTGGATCGAGGCTAGCGATCGCATCCTGAAACCGAGATCGCAGGGTATCGGCGGAAGCACCGGAAAGTTTCGGGTCCTCAACCCAGCGTATTTCGAACTTTTCACGTGCTTCGCCAACCGTGTCCGGGACGAAGCCATCGTAGCGCTCGACCAACCAGTCAAAAGGCACAGCTAAAGCTGCCTCGATCCGAGCCTTAAACTCTTCCCACTTGCCTTCCAGCTCCTGCCGGGTCAACTCGTCGTCTCCATCCTTCGCATACAAAGCCGTGCGAAACCCCAGGAACCCCCAGGTCTGCCCGCGGTACCGCTTCTCCCACCGCTTCAACCAGTCCGGCGGATAAAATTTCGGATTCGACGCGGGCCGCCCCTCGGCAATAGCCTTTTCCCTTTCCACTCCCCGGCTGCGTTTCTGGGATGCATCCCCTACATGGCGCATCATCTCCTCGAAGCCGTCCTCTCCGAGCACAGCTTTGAGACCTTCGCGCATCTTGGTCAACTCCCTCTCGTCGAGGGAGAGGATGTCGTCATCCACGGCGCTAAATCGGGTCCAGTTCCATCCTGGCGGCCAGTACGCGCTGGACGCGTCCGAGTAGGACTCGAGCGGGTTCTTTTGGAATCTTGGGCCGGTTCGAGGGCGCGATGAAGACATGGCTGAGTGTCGTGGGCAGAAATGGTGCTTCTTCGGGGGGGGGGGGGGGGGGGGGGGGGAGGGGGGGGGGGG
>NJFT01000177.1:0-85628 GCA_002221725.1 Scedosporium boydii
CCAGAAACCGTTCAACCAACCTCTCCCCCCCCCCCTCACCCCTCCACCTCTCGTCCAAATCAATATGCAGCGTCGCCCCATACTCCTCCACGATATCCTCCCTGCCCTCCTCCAAAAGCCACGACGCATCGTACGCCATCTGCCTGAGACATTCCGGGTCGACGTCGCCCGCGCCTTCCTTTCCCTCGGGGATGAGCCAGTCTCTTCGCGGGCCTGGCCCGGGTGGGGACACGTCGCGGAAGAGGATGGTGGTTATGTAGGAGGGGTAGGAGGCGATGAAGGATGGGATGGAGGGCGTACCGACGACGTAGCCTACGGCTCTGCCCCTCGAGTCGTCGAGGACGAAGCAGGTTTGGGGGGAAAGGTGGGTGTATTGGTGGGCCCAGAGGTAGGGGGCTAGGGCCATGGTATGGGGGGAGCTGGCGAGAGACTCTGGGAGGGTTGCGCGGCACTGGATAGGTTAATGGTTAGCATTTCTTGTCGTCCGAATGATGGACTCGCATGAAGTAGATTGCTTTGGAGTGTAGACGAGATAAGATGAGGTTATGGGCCGGGATGCAGGAGCAAAGATGGCGGGGTTACTCCGACTGACAATATGCGCCACAGCTTCGAAGTCCTCGGGCTTATAAGGTCGAATAAACGCCATATTCTTCGGTCTTTAGTTATTCCTCTGAAAGAAATGAAGTGAAAATTGATTCGTCAAACTTATGATGGAACCCTCAAATATTCGACAAGAAAAGTGTTTTTCAGGAATCACTCTGACCTGTCATGTGTCGAGTAGAGAACTAGCCCGCCTTGCCCATCTTGCCCGCCTTTATAGCCGTCGAATCCACCTTCCCTCGCCGTTCAACATCCTTCCTTCCCCGCATATAAATCCCACCATCCACAACCAAAGGAAAGAACAACCAAGCAACCAAGCTGCGATTTCCCGGCCGGTCTTCAAACAAATACACCGATGCTTACTTCTTCGCTCAGGGCAGAGGGAGAGAAATGAATAGGAAAAGGGAATTCTGCTGCCCCGAGGCTTTCCTTTTCTCGGCCCACGCTTCGCCGGTCCCACGGCCCGGACGTCCCACCCGACGGCTCTCAGGTCGTTCAAACACCTCCTCCCATAGAACAAGACCACACAGAGTGCTGCACATATTCTCTCGCATCGCACAGCAGTGAAACCTCCATTCTCCCATTTCACAAGATTACGGTGTACAAAGATAAAAATCAAGTGAAATTTCGAGTTCACATCACTCAGTCACTGAGAGTCGTTACACCTTCACCCCGCGTCAAGCCTAGATCAAGTGGGCAAGGCACAAAAAGTCCTATTCTCTCGATTGCTCATCATAGAGTTCTAATATTTTCTTCTGCTTCCACTAAACACAATGGTATCAATACTCTTTCCTCCCCGACTTCTTCACCACTTGATGAAAATTTGACAAGAATAAAAACATCTTTCCGCCCAGGCATAGACCGAGAGAAGAGAAGAGAAGAAGCGAAGTAAAGAGGGGAAAAAAATAGATGGGGAAAAAAAAAAGAATAAAAGGATAGAAGAGAAAATAAGAGAAAAATGATTCGGATAGAATGAACATAAAGTAAACAATCGGGGCAAATTGCCAGCGCCCATAACCTCAGGATGGACTCCGAAGGAAGATACAAAAGGAAAAAAAGAAAACATTCCAGTCTCTTGTCAACCAAATTACAGCCGAAACCGTGCACCTGTCGCTCAGAACCATTATCCCAGGAATAAGAAGAGAAGAGAAAAGGGCATTGCCAGACTTTTTGTGCCGTAGGGTCCCATATGCATTCGCCATTGTCGCGCCCCCGTTAAGAAAAGAAACCGAGAATGAAGAAAGATGTCGAGTAGATGAAAGAAATCTTCAAAATTGAAGCAAGCAACTTGCAACTTGCGCAAGTCAGATACCAGTCTGGGGACCCAGCCAGGGTAAGGCGCAGGGAAGCGACACTGATGGAACATCTAGAACCTGGCACGCCAGATTCAGGGTTGAAACTCCACTAGTTGAGAGAAAAGGGCCCGAGTTGAATGCACCAGGTCCCGAGCGGTAAGGCAAGATGAGAGGGGCCGAGCAGCTCTACTCGGCTCCCCCGCTTAGATCAATCCGCCGGGCATGCCATTTGTCGTCACCGTTGGTGGATGGCCGTGCGCCGAACTGTTGGTCATGTACGGAGGGCTGTGGCGCTGTGGGGCACCATTCCTTGAGGCGCCGCCAAAGTTGGCCTCGCTCGTCACCTTCCGAAGCCTACGCCGTTCACGCCCAAGAACGTCTTCCTCATCACTCACCGAGAAGGCGCTCCGGTTCTCATCTCCAGAGTCCGCTCCATTCGAAACGAAGGGAAGCTGAGGAGTGCTTAGATTCATATCGTCACCATTTCGGCCCCCGAGGTTGCCGAAAACGTTGCGTCGACGAGGGTTGATCGGCGGCACCGGAGGCGCGTGCATCTGGCTGTGGAGATTAGGAGTCGATGCAGTCGAGTTCAGAGTTTTTAGGAGGCTACCCGACCTCGAGCGGGAACCACTCCTAGACCGCGTGCCCTCCTCGGGCAGGTCGACGGTCGGCACCCGGGATGTCGATGACACAAATGTCGGCTCCGAGATGTCCTTCTTCCGGACCACGCGCTTCATGCTCTCGTCCAGCCGAACAGCGCCGTTGTTCGAATCCTGTCCAGACACGGCAGTGATAGAAGGGGAGGGAATCGGGGGTGCGGAGGGTCGACGTGGGGACTGAGCCGCCATTCCGTTGGGAGTGTTCCTACCAGAGGCGGGGCCGAAGGGTGAAGGAAGATCTCCCATGGGTGAGATGGGCGACGGGATTCCGGAATGGAGGCCGCGCTGGCCATAAGCTTGCATGGGGCCGAGTCGGTCACCGTGAGGACCCGCAGGAGAGCCTGGGTAGGCGGCCCCAGGTGGCATGTGTGGTGACCGTCGAATATCGGTACCCGGAAGACCAGGCGATCGCATCATGGGTGCCTGGCGGGGAGGACCTTGGTGAGGAGGACCTTGATGGAATTCATCTCCAGGGCCGTTGCCGTTCATCAGTCTCGGAGGTCGGCTGTGCGACCGTGACCTACCGCCATTACTGGTTTCCGACCCGCTTCGCTCCCTCTCCGTCGTCCTAGACGGTGGTCGAGAGTTGTTTCGAGACCCAGGACCGGGATATCCCATCCTGGGCTCCGGGCCAGGGGCCCGCTGCTGGTATGTTACCGGTGGTGGCCGCCTCTCCCGCGAAGGTGTGCGATGCTGCTGGGGCCTCATCTGCGTCTGCGGTGGGGGACCACGGTGTGCCGGGCTGCCCTGCTCTGCAGCCGGACCCGCTTGACCCTGATGACGCTGCTTTGTCTCCAACTCCTTCAGCCGTTGCAACTCGCGTCGTGCTTGCCGGAATTGCTTCAAACCCGCGTGCATATTGTCATCCTTGTCGTCCTTCTCCTGATCGCTAGAAATCTTCCTAGGCGGCGATCGTTGCCGCTCGGGGCTTGAAGGCTCCTCCTGCATAGGAGAGAGCGGGTGATCCTTCTCTTCGAATGCCTGCTTGCTCGGGCTAGTGGCCATGGTGACGTTGCCAATGCCGAGCATCTTCATGGCCTTGGGAGGCGCGTTGTTAGGCTCTCGGGTTTTCTCAATGAGGGAACCCCGACTCGACTTCGGCCTAAGTAGGCTCCCAAGAGGGCTGGATCGCAAGGAAGGTTCTGCGATAGGTGTGGGAATGTTGCTGAAGTCTCGGCTGCTGGTATCCGACTCGACATAAGAGGTCAGCCTCTCACGGACGCGGCGGGCGCCGTCAGCAAGTTGGCTTGCAAACTCGTCCTTGGCGCTTGCCCTCCTCGAATTGACATTTGTAGTATTAACAGTGTCCTCGGAAAGCCTCGAAGATCGGGTCTCTGATGCTGGTGTCTGGTCGCCAGCATTGGACGCCCGTGGTTCGGCCGGAGTAGATATTGGCTCGCCGCCATAGTAGGAGAGAGCCCAATCGTTCTCTCGCACGCTCCAAGGGTTCAGATCCCCAACGAGCTCGTCGAGGGCCTTCGAGTTGAATGGTTCCGTCGTAAATTTAGACACTTCGGCGGGGTGCTGGGGAGCCGTCTCGTAAACGGAGGACGCGTTGCTATCCGATCGAAGGTGCTGGCGCACCATGCCGCTCAGGCCGGAGGGAGGGCCGAGAGTAGGGGAATCGTGAGAAGAAGGTTCAGTTGACGCAGGCGCAAGGCTGGGAGTAGTAACAACACTTGGCGGGCCGTCGGAGATCTTGGATGTGAAGGAGAGAGGTGTGGGGAGAGCAGAAGATCGGAATGCAGGATGATCTTCGTCGGAGGGGCGGGCCTGGGTCGGAGGAAGAGTTGGAATGTGTCTAGCGGGCTGGTTGTTGCTAGGTAGGGTATCCTCGTCATCATCATCGAGGAAAGTCATCGGTGTCGCCTGCTTGGCCGGTGTTGACTCTTGTCTTGGAGGCGAGAGCGCCCTCTCAGTTGCGGAGGGGTTCTGAGCTGCGGCTGGTGAATTTGATCGTCCGGTGCCACGCGAGGCATTGGATTCGGCACGGAACTGACGTGTCGGCGTCTCACGACCCTGCTGTAATTGTATTTGGCGCTGAGCAAATCGAGACTCATCGTAAGGCTGGGCTGGCTTCTGGAAGACGCCCAACGCCGTCGCCTTTCCTCGATCATTTGGGTGAATGGGGAGAACCGTCTCCTCATGGTCGCTGATCGGCGGGCTTAAAGGGGGTATCGCACCAAAAGGCTTATTCTCTGAGATGCCGTTTGTTCGGATGCCGAGATCAACGGGCTTGCTGGGCGCAGAGCGGGCCCCGAGAAGGGAATTGCTTGGCTGTAGGTTGGGCGCGCTCGCCTTGGAAAGAAGCCTCCGTTCCCCAAATGAATATCCGGTGGGCGAGTTATTTTGCGAAATGTCGGGTGTCCTCGCGCTGACTTTCCGGGAGAGTGTGTCCAGTCGAGAAAAAGCCATCGACTGGTTATCGTGAAGTTCTTGTGACAAGCCCTGCTCATACAATCTTCGAGTTCTGGCGACATGCCTTTCTCCACCAGGAATCGGACTCGTTGTGGTACTGGACCAATCCTTGAAAGAGCTGGTTGGTTGGGACGTGATGGAGGTGGCGGCCGTGGAATTTCGACTGGCGGAAGGACCAGACGAAGTTGTAGATGTCGTCTCCCGCTTTCGGTTGTACGTCGCGATGGGGGATTCTGGTCGAGATGTCTCCAAGTCGGATGTCCTTTCCGGCTGATCGTGGGAGTTGTCATTATCAATGTTGCCACCCCCAGCCGCATTCTTCTCCTTCTCGGCCTGCTTCCACCTCTGGAATGCGGACAGCGAAACGTCATCCTCGTACAAGGGCTTTCCGAGCCCACTGCCTGATGAGTTTGCACCGGCAGGAATCTTATAAATCTTTTGCCTTCCTCCGAATAGAACATTTCCTTCGGTTGGGCGCGGCCTGGTCATCACGCTGCCGGTGTTGGTCGAGTCGGCATCCGATTGTGAATTGTAGGAGTTCATGCGTGTGAGAGAAGGTGGGGCCCGTATCGACTCAACCTCTGCAATATCACCGAGACCGCCACTAAAGGAGTAGTCCATAAGTCTGGACTGCCTCTTGGGGAAGAGAACACTATCATCGCTCGCCTTTCCAATCTTGGTATTCGGATCATCCTGCTCTCGCAACATGGAAAATCGAGCTGACAGGCCGGTCATCAACAGGCTCGTTCTAAAATCGTCAGTGCTCGGCAGTGCAGCACTAATATCGATTTCCTTCTTCACAGGTTCTTCAATAGACTTCTTGCCTCCCCTAAAAATGCGGAAGGGCCCCGAGGAGTCGACCTCGACCGGGGCAGCGACGACAGCGGCCGAGTCATCCTTGGCCCTGCGCCTGGTCTTGAATCGATGCATAGCGATGCGTAGTCGTTTGCTTGGCTTAATCGGTCAACCTCATGGAAGAAGACGGCTGACGTTTTGTCCTGGTGAGTCAGAACGACTTATATAGGTAAGCACTCTTGGGGACGATTGTGGACCAGATCGGTTCGACGGGATGAAACTGTGACTTAATGTTAGATTGGGGGGGCACACAAAGATTCGAGGAGGGTAGTGGGGGGTGGGCTGTGCGGAATTGATGGGGATCTGGCATGGATTCGGGCCCTTGATGTTGCTGTGATGTGCTTAAAACGAAACTTGCCAGTGAAGGGTGGCGAGTTGTTCACGCTCATAACGACATCAACAAAATTGGAAACCCAGAAACGAAAAGAATAAAAAGACATTGGAGGGTTCTCTGCAACACTTGTTCCGTCCTCGTTCTTAGACTCGAGTGTTTGTCTGTGTGTGGTGCATATCAAGGGCCCGGGTTCCGGTATCTCGAGGATGCAAACGCGGGTGGGTTACAATGTAGGGGGCCGACACACCTTGATCAAGGTTTACACGCGTTGCGTAGGTTTGATCAGCAGGCAAGGCCGGGTCAGTTCAGCTGCGCATTCGGCACATCCAGGAAATGCCCGGTCGGAAGGAAAAAGCGTTGCTGATCGACAGCAAGAGCAAAAAAAAGAATGAAAGTTGTACAGAAATTCTGGAAGCTGTATTTTCTGGCAGAAATCGAAACTCGAGCACACAGGTTACTCCGAGTCGAGGGCCTTTCGTTGGCGAAGGCGCGGGTACGAATGTGTGACAATCAACGTTGACTACGGACAGGCTCGACGCGGCAAGGTTCGTACGCTGAGGTGCAAGACAAGATGACCTCGACTAGGGTGATCGATCAAGGTCTGGGAAATGCAGTCACAGGTCGTCGGCAGACTCTCTATCGGGAATTGGGCGTGGTTTGGTGTCAGAAGTGTTTTGAATTGTAGTCTCGCTTGGGATGAAAAGTTGGGAGTCGAGTCGGCGAGCTCGAGTGTCGAAGCAGTTGACAAGACGAAGAAAAGAGCGAAATGGTTGGAAGTCGAAATGAACGTTTTGTTACGAAAGGAGCGGCTGAGACAGAATCTCGTCGTTGATGTTAAGGTGAAGCAACGGAAAGTGAAGAGAGGTTACAGAGGAAAGGAGTGGAAGGAGACCGGAGAAAAGGTCATGGAGATTTGGGACTGAGAAGGAGGGCCTGGACGAGGGGGTCAGTGACCGGGGCGAGGGAAGGGGTCATGGAAGCAAGGTGACGAGATTTGACATCCTCTGAAATCTACGCTACAAAAGTAGTGTACATATTTGGTATGTATGACGAGGATGGATCAATCAATTGTTTGGTCGGCGTTTGGCACAGGTACAGGCAACACAACAAAGCACAGCACAGGCGCTTTCTCAGAGATTGATCAAGTGCATTGGCCTAGCACATGGGCGTGGAAAGCAGGACGATATTCCACAGCATTCGTGCTACAATACATTATGCGGAGGACTATATGGTACAAAAGTGATGCACCTTAGTGGAGACCAGTACTTACAATTCTATTTCCTGATTCTAGTATTCAAATGTACTGCCTCACAGCTCAGGGTAAACAAAAGTACAGAGAAACTCTCATTCCAGTCTATCAGCTGTTGGGCACTACTTTTGCAGTGTGAATGGGTCCTTATCCTCTCAAGCATCCGAGCAAATCCCCCTTCATCAAGCAAGAGCTAGACAGGGTCCCCTTGCATGTGAACCTGGTCGGCGGACCCTTCCCCCTTTCACTTGCTCCTTGGAGAAAGCGCTACAGCCAAGCAGGTACCGTACCGTGATCCGTACAGTGCGCAGTTGTCAGGTCCGCTTAGAGTGGTTTTACGCCGACCATAGTTAGTTATTGCACTCCCCGAGCCGTTTCTGTACTAGTCCCTAGAGTAGCCAATCCACAAGCGTCAGATACCGTCCTAAAGTAGTAATTCCTAATACTTTGCTGCAATCCGGTACTTCAGACAGTCGGGAAGGTCCTGCCATCCTCTGTCCTGCCCAAGCCGACGAAGGCAGGCACACCTAATGGGTCCACCATCGCCGGGCTTGCGTACAAGCAGTGTGACCATGTGCTGCAAGGTACCGCTTTGTTGCTGCAAGGGGACGATCAAGAGGCAAGAGGGTGGGCGAAAAAGAATTGAAGTGTGATATTGGCCGAGAACTCCCAGCGACACACTGGTCTAGTATAAACTCATACGAAGTACAAGTGCGAAGCACGCCGTTCCCACCTGTCGCACGTCAAATCTCAGGGTCAGACTAGCCATTGGCTGTCTACGAGGCAGGCTAGATCTCAGTATTTCGATCCCAGGGGGTCCGACGGAAGGAGCGATTGGCTGAGAAAAGAATGGTGACTGCCAGCAGGTTTTAGTGTGCGGGTTAACCATTTCACTGGCGGCGCTTGCTCGGCACGTCTTGCTCTAGAAAGTAATGGGCGGACAATCCAGTTCCACTCAAGGTAAACCCACCGCTGGCGTCGTGAAGCCTACGAAGCATGCCCGCTACACCATCGAATGAGACGAGAGTGGCGCTCGAGAAAAATATTGAGCGAATCGGCATCGAGTTGCAAAATCAGTCGGCGATGTCCCGATGTTAAGTTTGCTAGTTAGTGGTTGCCTAGGCTCTCTACTACTGGAAACCCCCAACTGGGCTTCAGAAGGTGTAGCAAGATTCCCGTTCACATTGAATTGTTCTCACCTGGGGAGTGTTTGTTTTGGCGGAGGCAACTTTTCTAGACCTGATATCGATATCAGAGTCGGATGAATTAATCGAGAAGACACCAAATTGCACCCAGTCTTTTGGTCCTTAGAAATCGAATCCAGAGGCCACAAAGCCATCTACTTCGTATCGCAGAGCGCCCTCAGTCTGGACCCAAAAACGTCAAAAATGGCAGCCACTGTTTCGTCCCACTTGAGTGCACTCTTGCGCCACAGTCGACTTTGAAACACCCATTCACCGCATGCAAGGTGATCGAGACCCTGGTGATCACATCTCGTTTGCGCCGGATGCGATGGCAGAGCTAATACCTATCTTGGCGCGATGCAATATGCATTCGAGCGCTGTGCGAGAGTGCTGGTTTCCGAAGCACCGTATCACACCGGAACTACGTTAGTACGAGTACGGATATTCTGAGGTAACCCCTGCAGAGCACCTTGGTCACGGACTACACTAGGAGATGCATGCACTCTTTAACACAAACGACGGAGTCCTCGTACGAAGTATAGTCAGGCGGTTGACCTCATCTCGACAATGGCCACCGCCCTCAGGCCAGCCCTCGTTTTCCACCACGGGTGACGGACGTTTCCGTACATCTCCGACCATTCATGCTCGCTGGTCTTCTTCTGTGGCTGAAAGCCTGCGTTTTCCTCTGGAGATTACCGGGGGTTCCCCCAAGGGGACTCCGCGTTCTAACGTTGCGCTCAACATCTATTCTCCGTAGAGCCACGTTGTAAGTTGTGGAATTGGAGAAATTCCAGAAGAGCTTATGTGCCGTCGATTTGGGAACAGCTTCAAACAGGAAGGCCCCGAGTGGCAAACTGTTCGGCACCGCGTTTGTCCAACCAGCAGCCTCCCGTGCTAGTCCGCTTCAAATCCTTCCGGCAGCATGCTTCCCGACATTCCAAACTAGCTTTTGCTTCGTACTTTGTCGTTGACCGGATCTTTCCAGCTGCAGGCTCTGTATGCGTAGCGACAGCATTTCGATGTTACTCCCCACCCCTCCAAGCCAAAAAATTGATTTACGATTGAAGTACTCTTCCCGTTGCTCGCTTCATACTCTGAACCATTTGGGCGATGATCTTCCGCCCACCCCCTTTTTTCAAGCCGATATTCTTCAGCCGCGATCTACTTCGCACAGCCGTGCTGCATACACTTTAACAACATGGTGTGAAGGAGAAAGGCGAGATCGGAAGATCGGATATAGCCAGCCATGGAAAAGGAGCCTCGATCGGTGAACCCATGGTCTGTCCCGCAACCCTGATACAACATTCTTGTCATCCATATATCCAGATGAACCCATTCGTGGTTCGACCAAGAGGAGGTTACAAAGAGGTGCGTGCGGCAAGAAAGTCTCACTTCTGTGGAAAGGAGATGGAAGCGGAAGGGCCACACGCTAGTTCCGCCGTCTTCACCATTGGGATCTAGCTTGCGGGAGCCATCTAAATCAGGAAGCGATATTGAGGCTTAGAAGCAACTCAGCTGGTTTGAAGTGCAGCCATGGATAAGCCATGTCTCTCAGTACCGCTGCATCTTTCTCACTTCACCATCCATTATCCCCCCCCGAACACAAAAATATTCTGGGAGAGCCTTTCTCATCCGGTCATCTTTTTTCTCCAAACTCGAGATGAGCATCAATCTCGCCGAATTGCAAATGCCGAGACGCCACTTGATGAGCACTTTAGCACCAAGGCGTGGCGTGAGCCCTTTCAAACCTTTTGTGGAAACACCCTCTCCTCTGCTACAAGTAGTCCAGCGCCTGACGTAAAACGATTTTATGGTTTGATCAAACAAGAAATTTCTCTCAAGAGCCTTGATCCACTTTCCCGACAGAGCAAAGACTACAATGAGGCTCCGGGCTACGAAGACGCTACGGGTAAGGTGCCAACTTGAGAGGCGCTTGACTCTCTCGGTCGAGCTTAGGGAAAGAGGACGTGTGACTGACCTCCAACTTTGAAGATTTTATCGAGAAGTTTTCGTTCTCAACTTCAGGGGGGAAAGGGGAAAAGAATGATCGTCCCTCTATTTCCACACCCTCTTGGAGCATAGTCAAGTTTCCTTCCGTCTCATTCGTTTTAAAGTCACACTGTCCTGTACTTGTGACCAAAGTACATTCCTCTACCAAACGCCCGGTCCACAGGAGACGAGAAAATGTGGTAAACCAGGATTATAACGCTAGGCAGGCATCCCCCTTCCCCCCTTCCCTTTTCCAGGATCGACGGCGTCCGATCCGCGATCCAATGAGAAGCGTGTTCCTGAATTTGTGCCCCGTTTTCCATGCAAGCGGGTTGGGTTGGGGTCGGAAGGGACAGACCAGTCCAGTCAATGCCTTTCGATGTTCACAGTTCAGGGGCCAAGATTTTTTTTCTTTTTGGAGCGGATCCGTTTGAATTGTACACTATGACAAAGTACTGCATTTCGAGAGCCACTGAAATGTGTTTTTCACCCTCCTTCCCAGAGGTCCCAGGAAAAGTTCGCATGCAGCAGGCGAAACTAACCAAGAGATACCTGAGGAATGGAGAGGATCAGGATCTTCGAAACCCGTAGCAGTTCGATCAGAACGGATCAGATCCGGCAATGACGTTGGTGGGATGATCGTATTGGTGTGTTGGGGCGGTGCATTAATTGATGAGTGACAGACCTCAGCTTCAATGGACAGCCAAGCCCAGTGTGCTTCCCATCAGTGGTCTACGAAGTATGCACACAAATTTGTAGGAGGTCGAGGACGAAGCCAGTCACGAGAGAGACTGCAAGGGACAAGGGAGAAGAAGAACCCGATGTCCATGAGCCCATTTAGGATTGGTCTGCTTGCATTTCCATCAACTGCTAAGGTATTTTGTCAGAAAAAGAAGAAAGAAAATCTCGCTGTAACGACGGGCAGCCCTTGCTTGTCGCTCCCAGCTCCCTTCTCCTGGGTCCGGGGAACCGACGCTACACCACTCTGAAGACCGAGATGCACTGGTAATAATGGGCCTGTTTGTTGGTTTTGACCAGTCAAGCCCTCGCTCAACAATAGGATTAAGACAGTCTGCAGGGTCTTTCTTACCAGAGCGTAGTACAAATCCTCCTGCACCATGAGGCGGCCTTGAAATGATAATCGGATCAAATCAATCTATGACTTCGTAGTACAAGTCGATGCATGAGCTTCTCCCTGCAGCAGACTATGGAGTCTTGGAGCATCCATCAAATGTACGCCACACTCCTTTGCAGTCTAGACCACTCCGAGCTCTGTCCGTTATGACGGAACACTTGGAGGCTGATTCCTTCTTGGCGGTTTGCAGAGATGAGGGCTTTCATTCAACGAGGGATTATAGAGCTGAACTGATCCATCGGCATGGCGTGAGGGAACAAGGGAAGCGGGAGGGAAGTGAGGTCATGGGTTTGCGAAATTTGATGTTTCACCATGGCGACGACCCCATCCCCAGCAACAAGAAAAGCAACGATTATTTGATTAATGCCTCTCCATACATTTGAGTACATGCACTCTAGAATAGAGTATAATTTCGATTTCGACTCTATGAGTGGAGGGCTTCAAACCAAGATCTCGCTGTGGGGAGTGCGGCTGATTGACGTCGTCTTAGTCCCTGAACTTGCGGACTTGGATGATTCCACAAACCTTGCTGGTGATGATGTCGAAGGTCCTGAGATTTGATCACGCTGTGCTTGCAGCAAACACTGGCGATAATAATCCCAACAGCACTTCTCCCACCCGAATTAATACTAGTGAAAATCTGCGAAATCTCGCTTATCGTTTGGGCTCGGCTTTTGGTGCCTTGGTGTCCTCAACAAGGGCCCAAGTCGTATACGAAGTAATATTCCAGAAAACATTTGGGCCTCCCAGTAGGACGGTAAAACTCTACACTATACTACATTACGATGGGATCGGCAACGTCACAATCTTAAAAAACTGAGAGAAGGGTTTTTCTTTCCTTTTTTTGCTTCCATTTTTAAGCTCGGCTTCGCCCGAATGCGGCCTTAATCAAAAATCCTGCCAAGGGGGGGAGAGACCCAAGAAGATTGTGGCAGGGGTTCGGAACGGGCTGGATATTGGATCTTGTGGAGAAGGAATATGAGGTGAATTATGGCCCACCTCTCATCGAAAGCTTTGCACCATTTCCCAGATATTCCGCGCAGATGTCGACGCAGATGGGCGGGTGCAATTTACTTGTTACCTGCTGCCCGCACTTTTAAAGGTATTACAAGTGGATGGAAATGAGGGCGTCTTCTTCAAGCCAGCACGAGGCATATGCACGTCTTCCTGTCAGACCTCCGCAGAAGTAATAGTAGACAATATATTACGCCAGGATGGACACCCACAGATAGACGCATTGGACAGACACAGACAGGCACAGCACGGTGCATCACCGGCAGCGTTTCCTTTGGCATGGTACGTGAGAGAGTGGCAAGCCATGGCGAATTGGGTGTGTTATTGTCTTCGTTTGCTATTACACTACCTCATTGTTCGTCGAGACCCCGTTTGCTGTTTTGCTGGGGACGCGATTTCATTCGGGTGCCAGACCAGTGCGACGATGCGACGATGCGACGATACGACGATGCGATGGCACGCGTTGATATGTTGATGTTGAAGCCCAAAAGAGAAAAGTGCCCGTGTTTTTCGTCGGAGTACCTGTGGTGGTACCTTTGTCAATATATTAAATGAATCGATTTGATGTCTTCTTGGTGCTCCGGGCCTGCGTGCTTTGAGTGTGGCTTGAAGTCGTTCTGTCTGTGAGAGCCATTGATCAATCAACTGACATCGATGACAATATTTGAAGCAGCAAGCGCAGGATTGCTGGGCCAGGGCATTCTCTCCCTGCCCAAGCACATATCTTCAGTTATTTCCTAAAATTAGCAACCATTTACACTAGACTTTACCTTGTCAGTGACATGTCCAGTCGTCCGCCTCATTACCGCATTCTTTCAACCTCACGATGCCTTCTGCAGCCTTATGCCCTGTTTTACTCTTGACAGGCGGGCAGCTCGGTCCACCAGTTCCAGGCCTCTGGAATGGGGAACCTCGCCCACTTTAAAATATCACATACTTCGTAGGTTGGCGCATTTGTCGATGGCACTATTTGTGGTCTAAAAACTTCCCAGCGTTTCACCATCTCAGGATAGTGAAGTGTATTGGGTCGCCCCGCTGGGGACTCGGCACAAATCGTACTCTACGTCCAAACTTGGGCTTCTGCCTCGAAGCTAGCGAGTGTGGAGTGGTGGACTCTGTGGAGGAAATGACCTAATTTGAATGCCCTCCTCCGATTTGGTCTTGTCTCTGTTTCTCCGCGCGTGTTGCTTGGGTAAAACTTGCTGACGGGCTTTGTTTCCTTTGGATGTGATTCGAGATGCGCAAGTGTGCTTCGTACTTGTAAACAACATAAAGACCCACACGAAAAAGATTATTGTTTCGTTTCCCCCACCTCTCTGTTTGCAAAATCCGAGAGAATTGCGAAGTTAACCTCCAAGATACCCCTCCAACCCTCCCGAAGCTTATTTCTCAGATCTAACGAGAATGCAAGAGATCCTTTGTGGCGTTCTTAGACGATTCAATGTTTGGGAAGGGAACAGTCAATAACACGCAGCCCTGCGCACGGATTCCTGAGCCAAGAAACGCGTCCAACACATTCGCGTCTTGGAGGGCGGGTAATATTAAACAGGACGTAACGTTTTCTTCGATGGCACTGACGTCGTTCATTTCCTGCGAGATCCGGTTGCTTGCTCATTTTATTCGTGCGGATGGCTGAGATGCCGATGAGATGACGGGCCTTTGCGATCCTGGCGCTGAAGACGTTGAAGGATGAGATAGTGGAGAGAGGATGAAGTGGAGGGTATAATACCCTTGGTCCTAGATTTACGCGTTCCATGAAGAGACAGAAGGAAATCCGGTCTTGATGTCATATTCCTATATATACATATACAAACTTCTATCGTTTGGCAATATTCTCCATGCTACCTCGGGGAGCATCCGTAACCCGTAAGCTTGAGTTACAGTGTTAGACTGTCGCCTAGAGAGTTTCAAAGTGAATCGATGTATATAAATCAGTAACGACTGTGGTCTCTATAGCTCTCTGAACGTCAGACGTCCAATCCCCAACGCCGCTCCCAATCCTGAACACCTTGCTACAGTATCCTTGGAAGAATCCTTTCCGACTATTCCAAACACCGCCGTATCCATCTTCCCCTCTTTAGGTCTCGACCGTGGGCCGTGACAAGGAGCACCTCGATCTTCGATATAATGCCCCGCTAGAGGGAAAGAAGCCCGCAACGCACCTTCCCTCACAAAATCGAAGAGAGCTCCCGTGATAACTTTATATACGATGTATACGATGACACGGAAAGAACTTCCAACCGAGCAGCTCAAGCAGCAATACTGCGACTAATGCCCGAGTGGTCGTTGGAGCGCTCAGAAGGTTAGAAAACAGAAGTTTTCGTAGCTCGCGGCAAGCACTCAAGGGTTCGAACCTGAGAGAACGCGCCACGAGCGAGCTTTTTGCCAATTAATTTTTTTCTTCTCTCTCTTTTTTCTTCCTCTTTTCGATTTACGGCCAAGGGCGACTCCCTGATTTCAATTTAACACTGAAAATAGCATTCCAATGAGCGTTTCTGGTTGCAGAACAGTTAGAAAACACAATCTTCTGCTTCAAATGATGGCAAAGACTTACTGCTCGAGCCCTGTCGCTCCCATCAACGGCGTAAAACTGACGCTTCCCAATCCCGTTACAGTTCCAGTCGGGGTTATCCCAAGCTCCAGGCTTATCACAGTAGGCGGGCGCCTTGAAATCATTATTCGCCGAATTCCACTGGAGGTCTCCGTAGGTAAAGTACATGGCCTGCTCATCGCCCTGGTTGCTTGTATCGAACTTTCCAACGGCCGAGAAATTCTTCTTCAGAGCGCCACCGGTGACAACCAGCGGACTAGCCTGATTAGCAGCCGTGATGTCGGGCCTGGAGGCTTCGTCAATCCGTAGGCCGTCGGGCTGGCGCATGTCCAATGTGGCAAAGTACTCTTCGCCGGAGGGCTCGCAGCGGCGGTATTGCTGGAGGTAGAAGAAGCATTGATTGATTTCGTCACCGGCTGCGTCGCCGCCAGCGGGGCCCCCCTGGTTGCCTTGCAGGTCGTTGATGTACGCGTCTAAAACTAGATCTCGGATCTTTTCGTGGAGGGCGTTCTGCGGATGGAAGACCTTCACCCTGTTGCCAATCCCGCGCCAGAGGGGATCCTGGATGCCCTTGGTGTTGGGATCGCCAACCTCGATGGCGTCGAAAAGGGCATTCTGGAACTCGTTGTACGTCTTGAACTTGGCTTTGATATCGGCGCCAGCGGTGACCTTGTCGAGAGCCTTCTGGAGAGGTCCATCGACGGCGTCATCTTGAGCTTCGTTGTAGGGGTAATGGAAGAGCCAGAGGTTTGGATTGTGCTGGTCTGGCTCCTTGACTCCGGGCTCACAATACCTATGGCCCTCCACCTCGCCGTCGATGGGGATCCATTTGACGCCCTGGTCTTTATTCCTCGACACCGCGTCCTCGATGGCCTTGTTCAGTTGGACGCTCATGTCGTTGAATTCTTTCCGAAGGGCTTGCGTCAGCCTCGTATGCTCTTTTCCGTCATCCTTGGGGTTGGCAGTCCGGGCGAAGGTGACGTCGTCGCATTCGGTTGTCTTGACGCTAAAGAATTGCGGAAACCCGGTGACGTAGAGCTTGAAGCCGTCACCGGCCGGGCCCTTGCGACCCTTCTCGACTACCTTCTTAATGGTCTTGTCGATATTGTCTGCAAGGTTCGGACTGATGAGAAGGTCCCAAGTGACTTGTCTTTGCTCATCACAAGTTCTTTGAGGTGGCCCGGCACCGAACGGGAGGTGGGTCTCCAAAATGCAGTTGAATATGATACCAGGAAAGTCAATGTCGTTACCTCCAACACTAAGTGAAGCCATGCTTGGGTTTCCGAATCTGGGACGGTCGCCTTGACAGAGTTTACTTAGCAAAAATGACTCTCAAGATACAGGTAATGCGGACAGGCCTATGTATTACTTACCATACTGGCTACTAGGGACGCCCGAGGTATCCTTGTCAAAGAATTGGTAGGCCTCGACGTCTGCAGTGCTGGATCCAGAGCATACGACGTTGTGGAAGTCATGTCCCGCGGGAAGCCTTGCATCACCGTCCATCAGAACGGGGTAGGCGTGGTTATAGCGAAGGCAACGGTAAGAGTTGGAGATATAATCTCCAGCTCCGACACCTGAGGAGTAGGAGTCTCCGAGGGCCGTCCACTCGAAAGTGTCTCGGCCAAGGAGCTGTTTGATTGTGTCAATCTTGTTTGAGAGTGGAGAGGCAAGCGCGCCGGATAGAGCTGTCAAGGCCGTGAGGGCCTTGATCTTGGAGAGGACAACCATTGATGGGATGCTATTCTGTTGCAAGGTAGAGTGCTCGAGGTAGGAAGATCAAGAGACAAGAGGCGTTTGGTGATCTCCAGGGGCTCTTCTTCTTCCACAACACAACGTCCCTTCGCGGCCTTATAAAGCGTGCTATTCTCCCTCGATGTTCCATCATCTCAAAGCATGGGAAACGGAAACTAACACACCTTGACGACTCGAAGTGTTCGAGGAGAGGCGCGGCGGCCCCCAAAGTTTGCACCTCCCCATCCATCATCATGTTCCGCAACAACATCGCCAACAATGGATTTAAATAAATCTTACGTGGACCGGCTATGAAAGCCGTGGTGGGCTCGATGGAGACCGAACAAAAAGTCCATCCACATTCAAGCTGTGGATAGAGGTCAGCTTTGTCGATCAACAATATATTTAGAGAAAACCGCACGAAATCGCCCTGCGACTGGCAACTGAGACGTGAATTCCGCGGCCCCCAAAGGATGAAGCTTACCTACCCCCGAGGGATGGACGGCCTCGGCCCCCGATCAGTGATCCTTAGCCCCCTAAGGGCGAATCCCTCCGCCCCCGAGGCCTGAGGGGCCCCGAAGCCGGCATCCTGGAGAGAACCTTGCCGTCTAAGACTCTGTTGCAAGGTTCTGGGGCTGAGATCGGGTTTGGATCAATAGTATTAGAATCCTGTAGGATCCAGGTACTGTTGTAAGACGCTGCAAACTATAGATTATTTCATCTGATGTCCCTAGGAAATTGCGTATAGGGAAGGATTGTAAAAGAGAAAAAGAAAACGGTTGCGACAGTGGCGCCGTTCACCTCTTCGTCTTCTTCCATCTTTCCCTCCTTTCTCAATTCTACGTCTACCTACTTCTACTCGAATGTCCCTTCCACTTCTACAATTACAGAAAATCTAGAAAACTAACCTAGTGTAGGACGTACAAATAGGAATGCCTTTTACAAGGTGTAGGACGGTTGGGGGATGGTCCATTGGGAACGCCTAGGATCTGCAATGCCTTGCGATGGTCATCTATTTTGGGTTCACAGGCAGCTTAGACCCCAAGGGTAAATACTTGATCATTGGCGAATATTACCGAACTTAAAATATCAATTGAAGTGGTGGTAAGCTCGAAGGAAGCGGCGCATGTCGGGGTGTTTCGTGTGTGTTACACAACATCCATCACCTCTTTAAGTTATTATTATTACCAACAGCTCAGCCATCACCAATCCACCATCATCAGACATCACATCTCCGTCTCACCATCCATGCTACACACATAATTCTATCTTGTTCAAACTCCTCTGACAGTTCCGGGAATTCCAGATCGATTAATCTCTCCCTGATTTTTTTCCTCAATAATCTCGTCGATGCAAATTCCACTCCGAGACTTGGCTGCCAGGGCCGTATCTTTGTCCCCATGGACTCAACAACTGAGGCTGGGTGGTGGCGACGGACCTTCGGGCAGCGGACTCGCACTCTCACCAGACGGCACCCCGCCTTTGCCGAAGTCTGATGAACTGCCTGGTGGCAGCCCTCTCAGCCTCTGCGAGGTCTCACGCTCAACAGACCTCTTCCAGATCACGTCTGTCGAACTCACCAAGCAACCACTATATTTGTACGTCAAGAATTGGGGTCACCGAGACATCTTCCTACTAATTATTGGCAGCGACGACGACTTTCTTTTTAACCTCTATGGTACTTTCCAAGATTCCTTCCCCCAAAATGCGACCATCGACGTGAGAATAGATTGTGGCTCCCACTGCGAAGAGTACGGCAACCCACCAGGTGAAAGGCCGGGCGAGACCTTCGCGATCGACTTCTGTGACTTTAGTAGCATCCAGCAGCCTCTAGGCGGGAAGAAGGATGTGACTTGTCCGCCGCCTAAAAAGGGTTGGGCCCTGATTACCTCGCCGGCATTTGTTTGGGAAATGTTCCTTGGGCCAGCGGTAAGTTCTATAACCTGTTTGGCTTTGCCATGCTTCACTAAATGGGTGTGGTCCTGGCTAAGAAAATAAAACAGGGCTGGTATAACTTTACTTTCGACGCCAAGACTACCACCGGCGAGAGAATATATTGTTTGACCGCCGAGGTCTGCTTGAGGTGGGAAGATGAGAAGAAGAATAAGCCCGGTCATAAAGGTCCTTGGAGTGACTGCAGATGGCCGCGATGAAAGGGAAAGGGAATGAACGAGGCCTTCTTGTCTGGTCCGGGCATGTATCCAAAACTGCGAATACTCAAGCTACTCCACCGTCTCACCTCCCAAGCGCCCAATACAGAGAGGCGAAACCTATGTTCAATAGTGCACTGTACCGTTCAATGTACCATTAATGGTTCACAGATAATTAAAGCTTGGCATATCCGGTTCTAGGGATACGCGAGATGAGAGGGAGTTTTGTTTTTCCAAAGGGTCGAAGAAGCAAGTTAAGATGAACGATCACCTCCGCCACGGGCGAGAGCCACCGCGAATCGGTCCCTGAGAAGACTGAGACAGACTGACTCGAGAGTGTGCTGTGCCGCTTTTTTTTTTTTCTTTTCGAATCGTCTTGCCGGCTGGGCTTTTGGTAGTTCTTGGCTTGCTTAGTTCTAGTTGCGGCAGCAGCATGTCAGTATGTGGAAGAAGCCAAGGTTGATAGTTGGGTAGTTCTACTCGGCAGTCGCTTCAACGAATGGTTAGGAATTCAACCCGTGAACTGCGGTCCGACAATAGTACAAGCGAGGAGGCTAAAGCCGTAGTTCCCAAATGTCTCTTTTTAAACTGGATCTAGATATCATTAGAACGGAGCCTGGGCTATCTCTCCCTCTGCCCAGGAGAGAGGCTGACCCTCTCCTCCCTTACAGTTTTTTTAGATGGGTTGATTCATTCGAATCTACTTGTACTGTCATGATTGATGAGCCGTCGAGCGTCCTGATAAACCCGGCCTGAATCAAGTGGCCCGGTAACACGGCAACCTCATCCCGCTCCTAGACACTATTGCGACATAGTTCTCACATCTGCAATCTAATTTAGACGTTCCCTGGTGGAACCGACAAACCAAGGTCCAACCGCCTCCGTGTCTCGCCATGGAACAGGAATACCCCAGGGTGACTTGGGTTGTGCTACTCAACCTGTGGCGAACAAGAGGAAGAAAATAAATTAGATTGTCTAGAGACTGGGAGTGATCCTCCGGACTGGGGTTAGGAATGTGGCACCGGGTTGGATCGAGGCTGTCATCGTTAATGCGAGTACTTGATATGATAGTTGGGGATTCCTTGTTAAATGCTTCCCTAGCAATAGACTTCTCTAATATTTTGCGAAAATCAAGACGATAGGACGGAAGAAGAAATGAAGCAAAAGTCATTTCAATAAAAAAAAGAATTGAGTCAAGAACATATCCCAAGGATCGAACCCAGGAGGTGCGGATACGTATCTTAACGCACTCTCCCATGCCACTTGACCATTCTACCTTCTCACCCTTCTATCGTTGTACCTCTGTCGTCCCGGTGCTCTCTCGGCCATTCCTGGCCCGTTTCTGAAGATTGAAGCTGGCAAAAATAAAGGCAAAAATTAAAAGCGAAGGCCCTGATTCCGTAGAGACCAAGTCAACGCAGGAAGACGGAAGCAAGAAGAGCGCAAAGCTGTAGGGCATGTGAGATGAAGCTACTTCGCTGGAGGAAGATGCATCTTATTTCGGATCAAGTAGTCAAGTTCATGGGAACATGAATATGTAGATGGTATCTTTTATTCTCTTGTTCCTTTGTATCTTGGGAATGGATCAACCGATATATTCGCCGAGTTGAGAAGGTGAACTCCGGTGATGTGAACTTGTACCTCATACGTTTGACCGGTGAGGACTCGGCAATGGACTACAATAGTAGGGACTCGCCTGCAGCTTCATCAATTGTTGTATTGAACTTATGTAAGTCGCTCGAAAGTACAGTCTGTCGTTGGCATCAATGGCATGCGAGTCTGATACAGTTCGGCAGGTGCTCCTTCTAAAGTCGAAATAGGGAATGGGAGCGGAGATAATTAATCCGCCTTAGTAGCGTTGGGGAGTGCAATGAACGACCTCGACGTAAGACGAAATCCATTCTCGGTTCGCTACGATTAAAGCTTTGTCGAACACTATACGGCGACAAGGCTTTGTGTGGGTTTGCACATCGCTGCAAAACGATGAGACATAGCTGGTCACGGTGATGGGGCAGGACGGGCACTTCGTGAGCTATTTCGCTGGCTCAACTGAGGTTCGCATCGCCAACGTGGAGCGGAGGCAAGACAAAAAAGAGAATCCGGGAACAAGCTACGAAGTAGAGATGATCGCTTTCGTGGGCAAAAAAGGTCGATCAAGCTGGGACTCGAACCCAGAACCTTTGCCAACCTCCTGGCGATTGAACCGGAAAGCAACGCGCTACCATTGCGCCACTCAACCCTGAAGATGAGATGACGGGCACCGTGAATTGGCTGTTAGAACTGTGTGGTTTTCCCTTTTTGGAATCCTGGAAAGTTCCTGCCAAGGAGAAGAATTGATGACTAATCAATCCATAGGCATCGACAACAATGAACACCCAACAGCTGAAGCTTGGGAGCTCACGCGTCCGAGTCTTGTAATATTGTTGGCGACACAGCATTGTTTTCCCTTTTCACTTCGTCTGCTTTACTTCTTGCCATAATATCTCTCTTTCCCCGCTAACATCCCGCTTAGGAAGACCAGCGCTAGGTGGTAGTCTCAACAAAGGCAATAGACTCCATTTCCCTAGTTAGCGTCGTCTAACAGCCTAAAAATAGCATCATCAACAAAGACGCCTGCCTGGACAGCTTCCTCTCTGATGATGAAAACCCGCGATAAGAAACCCACCCGAAAGGATGATAAGTTGAGCAAGGGGAACAAGGCCGTACCCGTCAAGACGAGTTCAAAGAGAAAAAGAGTCGAGGACGATCATGTTCACGATCATGTCACAGCTGAGAGAACCAATCGTGGCGGCAGCGCTAAAACGAAAACCAGGCGCCTTGGTAGTCCCATCCCTCCCAAGCCTCAGAAACCGATCCCCGCCGCCACGAGGCAGGAACGCAAGGTTTCCGAGACGGTGAATGAGGCACCGAGGCAGCCTCTCGATGTTTTCGTCTTTGGTGAGGGTTCAGGTGGAGAACTGGGTCTCGGGAGCAAGATCGTCGATGGTCTTTCGCTAACCGATGTCTCAAGCCCCCGCCTAAATACGTTGCTCTCTTCGACGGATGTTGGCGTGGTTCAGATCGCCTGCGGTGGCATGCATGCTGTCGCACTCACGAAGGACAACACAATTCTTACTTGGGGCGTGAATGACCTCGGTGCCCTAGGTCGCAATACGAATGTCCCCGAAGAGGACGACGACGAGTTTAACCCCGCCGAGAGTCACCCTGGGCCGATTGATACATCGGGCCTTGATCCATCGATTATATGGGTTCAGGTGGTAGCTGGGGATAATGCCTCATTTGCTTTGACCGAGGATGGTAAGGTCTATGGCTGGGGTACCTTCCGCTCCGATGAAGGCATCATAGGATTTAGTGACAAAGCCCGGATACAGGCCACTCCTGTTCTTGTCCCCGATCTCAAGGATATTCGACGACTTGCTATGGGAACTAATCACGTTCTTGCCCTTGATGGCAAAGGGAAGGTGTTCGCGTGGGGTTCTGGCGATCAGAGCCAGCTGGCTCGGAGAGTGGTCGCTGGACACGTCAAGTCCGCCCTTAGACCTGCCAGCATTGGGCGTCTCCCCCTACGCGGTGCCAAGGCTGTCAAGATTGCTTGTGGGTCTTACCACAGCTTTGCCGTTGACCAAGAAGGCCGTGTGTATGGCTGGGGCCTCAACAACTTTGCTGAGCTCGCCATCGCCGATGGGGCGGGAGAAGATGGCGCAGCCGTGTTGAAGCCGTCCTTGATCCATGCCCTAGCGGATCACAATGTCGTCGATATCGCTGGCGGAGAGCACCATTCACTCGCTTGCACGGCTGATGGAAAACTACTTACCTGGGGTCGGATCGATGGCCACCAAGTCGGCCTCGAGGGCGAGGTTTTTACTGAAGATAACACTATCTATGATGAGCGGGGCAATCCTCGCATCCTCGTGGACCCCACTGAGTCGCCAGGTAAGGGGAGAGATGTACCCTATCGTATGCTCGAAGAGGCTAGTCTAACTGAATTTCTCGTACTAGACCTCCCGTTCGTCTCACTTGTCACTGCTGGAACAGATCACAGTTTCGCAGTCACGAGTAATGGGAAAGCTTACTCCTGGGGTTTCGGGGATAGTGGCCGGACGGGCCATGATGTGGAGGGCGATGTCGAGGTTCCGACGCTGATCAACTCGAAGCCAGTCAGGGAGAAGAAGTTGATTTTTGCAGGGGCTGGTGGATCATTCTCAATCCTCGCCTCCGCGGCGCAGGATGAGTGATGGGTCATACAATGTATGGCTCTATGCCCTCGCTACATTAGGAACCAATTCAAGGTTGATTGGTGGTTAGACTGGTTGGGGAATATTCGACGAGAAAGGAACCTGGACAAGCTATTTTAAGGGATGCATGAGAACTTGGTAGGAGAGTGGTGGAAGCACTAACCTGTCCAGCAGTTTGCAACTGCTGTCGTTGTCATCTCTGACACAATCATTGCTTTGTTGGAAGCGGGCGATGTTAAGTCGGCCATCGGCATTAAGGAAATGATCGGTTCAACGAGGGACAGTTTATCATGGCGCCCGCCCCAGTGTGGACACCATACCATCCGGTGCACAGGTTACGCCGCCGAATTTAGTATGCCCTGCACGTCGACGACCCTACGCGAGACACGAGCGAGTCCGTTCAAAAGGTCGTGCTTCCCACGCGTGTACCGAGACATCTTTTCTCTCGGCTACCCCGATTCCCTCGCTTTTATGGGCTGCGCCGTAATCGCGTCAGATGCATGCCTCATGCCAATTGCCATCGGGCAGGATTGGACGGGCAGCTTTTCTCTACCCCCGTTACATGAGATGAGATCCGTTGTGGACGATTGTATTGATAAACTCATAAAATTGGAGGGTCCCACACCCCTTTCTGCTAAACACCAGATCTAAACGGTACTGGAGCAGTGGATATAACCGCTCCCAGCACGCTTCCCTCATTTTACACACAAACCCCGTTGCAATCCATAGCTCCCAACTCAGGATCACACCCATCAGAAGGATCCTCAACGCAAATCAACCCCACCGGGCACGGAATCCCAAAATACCCCCCACAAGCCCTCTTCTCCACACACACTCCCAACCCATCGCACGCCATCCCGCACCCTTCCACTCTCGGATCATCTACGCACACATATCCCTCCTTGCACTTCAACGGTCCTTCCTTTCTATCTCCTCCACAGGGTGCGTAACTCGGCACGGGAACGGCAGTACTCGTGCTCGTGGGGTAACACGTCGTGGGGCTGGTATTATCTAAAGTTGTCGGACCCGGGCGTGTTGCGAGAGTGGTGGGGACGCAGCGGCCGGCGCAGTTTTCGCCGCGGGTGAGGGGGCAGGACGGGTCGAGAGCGGAGCAGGACATGGATTCCGGGCAGGGGGCGATGCGGAAGCCGCAGGGGCGATCGTCGAAGCTGGGAGCAAGAGTTGTTGCGGTTGCGGAGGGGTGGAGAAGGAGGGCCGCCGGGAGGAGGTGGAGGAGCATTTTTTTTTGGTAGGAGATGAGAAATGTGATAAATGTCTTTAATGTGTCGAGTTCGAAGCTAAGAACTTGGGATTTCTTGGGCGGTGAGCGAGTAAGTGACGATGTTGTGTCTTTGGCGATGTCGCGCACTCACAGAGCAAGATGGGTTATGAACCCGGTTTTATTTATATGTGGATGGCGCACCTGCTCTCGGAGATTCTATGTTCCATTTTTAGATTACCAAGTTTCCCATCCGATTCCCTTCGAGAGATTACAATACATAATCTCATAGTCCGGCTAGAATATATTAATTAATATAGACCGCATCACTATATATCTCGTATCCAAGTGCACACCCACACCTTAGCGAGCGTCGAACTGCCCACCCCTTGCGCCGTTGCCGGTGAGCATCGCCCGGCCGAACTGTGGATTGATAACTCTTAGCTTGTATACATGGGTTTGGGCAAATCCATGGTTTGGACAAGACCTGTAGTGGAATAATGATACTGAAAATAGAAGCAAGTCGCTGTCGGCCTTGGGCCGGATTGAGGCATTGGGACGAGTTGAGTGGAGTTTCTTGTATACTACTCCGCTTTCTCTTTGCTCCGGCTGGGAGATCAGGGGGCGGGACGGGCCGAGTAAAGAATGGACTTGTGTTGTTTCTGTTGTGCATGAGCTGGAGGGGGTAAGTTGGGTCTGTGATGGGTGTGGATGGAAGTTTCTTTTCTTTTTACTTTTCCTTTCGACGCTTGACCGTTTGTCTAGCTCTAGGTGGCGACGATGTGATACCAACACTGCCAATATTGTCCCCTCGAAGACGGCTTCGGTGCTCCTTCCGCACCGGCGCCCATGGCCGGACTCGATTGGATCTGGCCCGCAACAAATGCTAAGATCCCAATCCGGAGCAGACCACGGCCCGCCATCGGCGGGAATTCTGCTCTCGACATGCTTAATTTCGGGGCTTGTGTGTCGGTTAAGAGGCATTATAAGAGTTCGACGAATCATGTCGCCTGGGGCCACTCGGTTGCCAGATTGCGGGCCGGCACTTTGCAACTTGCCCCGGGCTTGAGCGATGAGCTTTCCTTGTTCTATTGAATGAGGTGATGGGCTCATCACTTTGCGTCGTTTAGATCAATCCGCGGCACATCTTAGCAGCACCGTCATCATCTCCATCCTCACCACTGTCCTGGTAGATCCAGTCCAAGGCTCGCAGTCCTTTGATTCAATTGCAGAGAAGAAACGACGGCGTCGTGACCACCCAACTAGACGGTCGAGGGCCTTTCCTATCCGCCCCTCCATCTCACATCTTCTCTCTGCTTCTGCCTCTACTTCGCCTTCCCGGAGCATAATCCGAAGGAGGCAAAGGGGACTCCCCACTTACTGAAACTGCATTTTGCTCCATCAAAATCTACACGGAACTCTTCTAAAGCCCTTCTGCGGACCGATTAAAGCCGGCCGGCCCTATCCTAGTCTGGATTCGGCAAACCAGGCCTCTCCACTGAAGCTCCACCGCTAGGCAGCCTGGCCTTGCTGGTTTGTCCCATTTCAAGAGCCATCTGTTCCCAGATTCCTTCTAAGTTGAGTGGGATCTAGGTCATCATTGGCACTTCGTACGATAGTGCTCCGTAGGTGTGTTCGGTTCCGTTTTCCTTCTTTTCGTCGGCACCTTTGCCCCAATTCTGCTTCGAGCTAATCACAGAGGATGAGATCGAAGCCATCAATCGATTAAAACGGCATGTCACACCACAAAAAGCCTGGACATTGGGTTATCGTGGCACCCCTCGCACCTTTGGTAGGACCGGTAAGAAGCGGCTTGCTCGTTAGCATGTGGACTCGACATGAGGTCTACACCGCCCTCGAATTTGTTATTTCGGTTGTTCATTGGCATAGCGGGCCATGATGGCGGTGAAAATTAAAGGCTGTGCATGAACAATCTTATATAGATATTGTGGACCATGAGAGGCCAAGAATCGGCGAGACACGGGAGCCCATGAAGCATAAAAACCAAGACCCACGTATAGCCAACGACTTATAGCCTCTGGTCTGGGGAATTGACGCTTTTTATCGTCGAAATTGTGCCCTGTGAATAGGACTTGATTGCGGTGGCGCAGTTGGTCGGCTCCCATCAGGTGTGCCATCTCGACCTAAGCCTGTCCACATCGTGGTAGTATTCTTGAAGAGAAGAGGTTAAGCAAATTGAACTATACTATATTTGAGAGGGCATGGCGACGATCCATTGATGCTGTTGTGGAGGATATTTCGTGGCGCAATTGACTTTTGTCTACTGGGGACCTTTGCCAAACCAGGATTCATGATTTTCCATTTCTGGTAAAATCCACACCAGCACCAGAGTTTATCCAAAACGTTGCTGCCAGCGGAGACTCTTTCCAGGGCATCAATGATCTCGAGGGCCCCGTTTATACAGTTGGCCCGGTCGCGCAATGGCGCGGAGACGGGGAAATGTTGTGTCCTTTATGGAGTGTAAGACGGGCATCTGACGTCGATGGGAACGCATCATCAATGAATGATCTATCATCTTGCCTTCAATTGGTTTGAGGTTGGAACTTAACTCGGACAGGGCATAGTATTTAAATGTAAAAATGAAACAATAAAAAAAAAGGAAAAAGAGGACCCGGGGCCAGCCTGTTCTCCTATTCTTCCATTCGGTCAGCCTCACGATAGCCTCATCGGACCCCTCGTCCTTTGACTACGCGAAGTAACAAAGGTCAAGTCGGTGTGACTCCCCGACCGGAGCTTGTCGTTCAGCAGTGACATTCCAATCGTCTGTCTTGGTATGCAGGGTCATCCTCCCCAGTTTATAGTTCAGTGCTAGTGAGAGCTGAAAAGCCCTTGACGGAACCCGGACCACTTGTCGCGATTTGGTTAGTTGGGGCTGTGAAGGCTCCAACTGCAGTCAGGCAACCCAGCTCTCGACTCTTGATTAGGACTTGGGGTCCTAATATATTATGCTGGGAATTGGAATGCGGCTGTGCGATGCGTTCTGACGGGATCATCCCACTCTTTCAAGCAAAAAAAAATATTATTTGGAGAAGGGAGGCCGCATGTTGTAGGAGATTTATCTTTGCTGGATTCCTCCCAATTCTCGTCAGAAGTCGTTAAGCTGAGTGCATCGTCGAGGGCAACATAGCAACATCGCATCAATTATATTTTTATATCTTGATCTCACCAAGCCACCTTCGATCTCGCCAATTGAGCTGGACTCTCTCTCTCAGCCCTATACAGGAACGTGTAACACAGCAGCAGCCATGGTACTCACCACTCCAATCAAAGCCCTCGATGTTCCTTAATGCCTCTAACGTCGTATCTCAGGTCCGAATTACTATCCCCTTTCTGTCAAAGGGTCGGTCGCCCGCCAAACAACAACCAGATGATGAACCTATCTCGCCCACAGCAACCCTCTTCGAACAAGATCCCGCCAGCGAGGTGACCCTCTCCGTCCACCCCGTCCCAAAATACTCCGGCATCCTCATCAAAGTCCAACCGCCACACGCTCCCCGACCACTTCTCCATGCCGACAGCGATGAAAAGGGCAAAGGTAAGTCCACGGCGACACCGCAACCCCTCCCCCGAACCGCCTGCGACATTGTCCTCGTCATCGATGTCTCCGGCTCCATGGGGTGCGAGGCTCCCGTCCCCGGCGGCGGAACCGGAGACGAGCCGAACTACGGTTTCTCGGTGCTGGATTTGACCAAGCACGCGGCTTTGACCATCCTCGAGACACTGGACGAACGGGACCGTTTGGGGATCGTGACGTTTGGTAGCTCGGCTAAAGTGCTGAGGGAGTTGGAGGGCATGACGGAGAGTAATAAGGCGGCGTGCAAGGAGGCTATTCTCTGCATGAACCCGCATGGGTTGACGAATTTGTGGGGGGGGATGTTGGAGGGAATGGCTCTTTTTGATAACGCGGAGAGACAGGAGGGAAGAGTTCCGGCTATGATGGTATGTGATGGGAATGATTTTGTGGGGGAGCTTAGGGAGAGAAGAAGCTAATCAGGCGGTTTACTTCCAGGTTCTTACCGATGGGATGCCGAATATGCAGTGAGTTCTTTCTTGCCACATGTTTGTGCTGGTGGTGGGCGATGATATTGGAACGAAGGAGCTAACATTGGAATATTGTAGCTGTCCTTCGAGAGGTTACGTGCCCAAGCTGCTCGAAATGAAAGAAATCATTCCTGCCATCCACACATTTGGCTTCGGCAACGACCTTCGATCCGGTCTCCTCAAGTCCATCGCTGACGTTGGACGCGGCGGCTACTCCTTCATCCCAGACAGTAGCATGCTTGTAGGTGTTCTCATTATCCCCACGACAAATTACCCCCTCTACACCCTTTCAACAGTAACAAACGAGAAACATAGGGCACCGTCTTCGTCCACGCCCTAGCAAACCTCCAATCAACCTACTCCGACAAAACCGCCCTCCGTCTCCGCTACCCCCGCGGCTTCAGCCTCCAAACCACCACCGGCCTCGTAGCCGCCGCCCCGAAACCCACCGACATCGAAATCGACGGCCTCAAATACACCGACCTCACCCTTCCGCTCGGCAACCTCCAATACGGCCAATCGCGCGACATTTTCCTCCTCGCCCCCGACGGTCTCGGCACGGCGCCTCCTCTCCCTTCCTCTGCTATCGAAGCAACGCTCACCTTTTCCCGCATGACCAACGACGTACACACCATCACCGCCCAAACCCCTCTCCGCCTCGATTTTCTGGCGCCGGGATTCCCTGACCCCGCCGAGATAGCTTACCACGTCTCTCGCTCGCGCATCTGCGAATATCTAGGCTCTCTGTACCGCGTCAAGATCGACGGCGAACACACGACGCTAGACAGTCAGGAGACCCTCGCAGAAAATGCTCCCAAACGCCTGCAGGCGCTCAAGAAACTCGTCTCCGAACTCCCCGCGCGCGCTTTCGCCGACGACCAAGGACCCAACGAGTCGTTGCTCCACGAGTTGACGGAGGAGAAGGACGGGCAGATCCCGATGGGCGTGAGTGCGCAGTATTTCGGGACGTGGGGCGCGCATTTCCTCCTTAGTTTGAAGTCGGCGCACGAGAGGCAGATTTGCAACTCGTTCAAGGATCCGGGCCCGCTGCAATATTCGAAGGACAGTCCGTTATTCATCCAGTGTAGGGATGTCTTGGACAACTTGTTCGATAGCCTAGAGCCTCCGCCGCCGTCGCGGGAGACTACGTATAAGGGCCACTACGATATGAGCTTGTACAGGAATGCCGCCGGCACTTGTTTTGCGGGGTCTACGCTTGTTCGGCTCCCAGGCGGACGACAGATTGAGATACGGAAGCTGAGAAGAGGGATGGCCGTCATGACACCTAGGGGGCCGAGGAGTGTGGAGAATGTGCTTGCTACGCCGGTGGAAGATGAGATCATGTGTCGGATTAGCGGAGACGTTCTCGTTACGCCGTGGCATCCTGTCGCGAGGAGGGGCACGTGGCAGTTTCCTGCCAAGATGGTTGCTGGGAGGAAGGATGAAAGTAATGTGAGGTATACGGGTGTCGTTTATTCGGTGCTATTGGAGAGGGATGAGGACGCCGACGCGCATGCTATTTCCGTGGGGAAGGGTGACGTTTGGGGCGTGACATTGGGGCATGGGATCGTGAAGGGAGGGGATGTGAGAGCCCACGAGTTTTTTGGCGACTATGAGGCCGTGAAGAAAGCGCTGGAGGTGTTGGCAAAGGCTGGGGCGAGCGGCCAGAGTGCTGTCGAGGGAGGAGGAGTGAGGAGGGATGCGAGGGGATTGGTGTGTGGGTTCGTGCCGTATAAGGGTGCTGGAGGGGGGATGAGAAGGGATGTAAAGAGGAGAAGTATCGAGAGGAGGGAAGTTCGCGGTGTGTCCTCGAGGCGCTTTTGAAGTTCCTGTCGCCATCTATGTTCGGTGAGATCCGGCTGGCTCGAGATCTCGAGCCCTCGACCTGATGCCAGTCTCGACAAACACTCCCCTTCATTCTATTATATCCCCGGGCAAACAAGGGGACGCATATCCTATCCCGATGGCATCATTCTACCGAAGCTCTACTATTTCGCCAGTTGAGAATGGGTAGTTAAACAAGAAATAAGCAAAACCGCAATGCCTCTTCTCACTTCTATCTTGGTGTGCCCCTATTCAGTTATGAGCCCGGTTCTCAACGCCTGGCGAGCCTTATCTATCTCCCTCTCTTTTCCTTGTTTCTTTTTTCCTTTTTTCTTTACTCTTTCCCCCTTTTTTTCCCTTTTCTAAATTTTTTCCCCATTTTTTTTTTTTTTTTTTTTTCTTCTTCAACCAAAGTTCCCGGGCTGAACATCTGATGAAGTTGAAAGGGAAAACTGTGCCGCGATTGTCCTCGCATATACACAGGTACCAGGATACACCGTAGTTAGCTGACAAGTTACCTAACATGAAGAGCATCCAAATGTTAAGGCCTAACTCCGCCAACTCAACCCCGTCACGGTCTGTCCCTCCTTGTGCCTTGGAAACGGATGCCTGCCGAGAAAAGGTCCCAGTGCCCATCCCTATTTTCTTGCCAGCACACCCACCTAATTTGTGCAATCTCTTGGCAAGCAAGGGTTCTTACCCCATCGCTTGGGCCAGCCTTTGATCCTACTGATCGGCTTCCCCTTAGCCCCGGAGAGGAAGAAAGGAGCTCTGAATCGAACCACGGGGCAGAAACGGCTGCCTCAGCCGAACAAGTGACGAAACATGGCATCACCTCCGTATTAGACATCAGAGAAGGATCCATTGAAACTCTTCCACTCTTGAACGGTAAGAAGAGTACGCAGAGAGAGTGTTGCCAGTTTCAGAACTCTCGGACTTGCCTACGAAAAGCGGTCGAGGCTTTTAGGAATAGTGGACATCTCCTTCACCCTGAGAGAGACGATCCAATGATGCCCTCTCGGGCTTAACGGGGTGTAAGGGTCCATGTAGCATCCTGATATCACCGCTCTCTCCGACGCGTCTAGACCACAGCCCTAACCACGGTGTTTGGCTTCGTAAGCTTATGCGCGATAAACAAAGTTCCGCAAAGGGGGTAAGAATATCAGATAGGGAAGAAGAGCCGTCGAAATTGACAAAATCTCGTTCATCAATGCCCCGTTTGAGCTACCATCGCCGGGGTGTTGATCGGGACCGAAGCCCGGGATGATGACTAATAATCTCCGACAGCCCTTTGGAAAATGTTGGTGACGGAGAATACCTGCCTGCGCCGTATAGGGTTGCCTAAAGTCCGATGATTTATGACGCGTGTCGCCCCTTGCGTCCGATACGAAGTACTGCCGTGTCGGGCCTTGGGAAAAGGAAAAATAGAAATGCACTAGCTGGATATTGACAATGCGCTGTTCATCGTCTCGCCTCGCGTGGAAGTGGAAGAAACCCACGATGTTGGGTGGGTTGGACTGTGCAAGGCACTTTGTAAGTTGCGTTTGATTGGTAGAATTAATTGGAGCATCCATGGAGTCGGGTTTTAAGGTTGACAGAGATAAGATGGCTGTCGGGTTCTTAGCGGACCCCGAGAAAAAAAGGCAAGTGAGAAAGAGGCTTTTCCGTTGTTTTTCCAGCCGGTGGGATGGGGCTGCGATGGGGCATTCCCGGACTCTTGCGCAAAAAAGAAGACAACAAAAAAAGCAAGATCGAATCGGCTTGATTGCTAGGGTTGGGGGGTGGGGGTGGGGGTGGAGTTGGAGGTCAAAGTGGAGGTGTGGCTTGAGGACATTGAAGTTCTGGAAGCCGGATTGGGAGCCACTTGCCGAGTCAAGCCTCGTACAGGATACGAAGTACTTTTTGACGGGTACCGATTATTACGAAGCACGAAGGCAGAAGGCGTGAGTCGTGCTTGGTAGGCTTTTGAGAATAGTTTTCCCGCTCAACCTCGTTTTCGGGTTCGGAGGTTCTACATCTCCCGTGGCACTCGAAGGCTGTCGCCATCTCGAATGGAGGGAGAAAAGCAACTGCAAACGCACGCCAATATACCATTATTAAGATCATGATGCAACTCACCCGACAATCTGGGTCTCAGGAAACCTGGAACTGTTACATATATTACACGGAAACATTCCACGGAGACATATCTGACGGGATTTCCCTCTGGAGCGAGACATCGTGTGATGGTGGTTGAGTCCGAGTGTGAGCGGGTGAGAGAAAATGTATTCGCAGTATCATCGAATCCCACTCATCTTCACTCCAGCTTCGCAAGTTTGAGGTAATAATGACTCATCCACGCCCTGTCAGCAGCAGATCTGCACTGGAAAGATACACTTCATGTCGAAGTTTCAGCAAGTGTAAGATATCAAGCTGGTGGACATGAGCACAATTATGACAGCTCAGAGCCAAATGACAACCTTTGTCGGTGTTGTCCCGACGCTGGGGCGGGACAGTATTTCGAAGTGAAAAAGAGAGGGTGAGATTTGGCGGGAAGTCGGGAAGATCAAGACCCCGACGCGCTGGGTCCACCAGGAATTTTTGGGGAAACTTCTAGCGTATCTTCCCGTGCCTGGTGCACTCGAGGGACAGTGTCAGCGCAAGTCGATCACTAGCGCCACGCAAGGCCTGAAGTACCTGTACATACTTCAGCGCTTTCTTCAGAATTGAGAAGTTGAGCCTTCTGCGAATGCGAGGCTCGCGTTAGCTGGTGCCAGCGTTGCCTGAGCCCTGAGCGAAGCCGAAGTAAACGAGGGCAGATGCGGGGCAAATGTTATGATATAAACTTGGATTCTAAAGGCTGTTGATGCCGACTATACCTTTGTATGAGCATGTTTACAAACCAGAATGTGGTTCCCGTCGACGCATAATTCAGTCAATATCAGATGAACTGCGTGTTTCCACCACTGGAACGGCATCAAGCTCTTCTCCCGTCTCCCGGCAGTTCGCCTGCCTATATCGCAAGTCGCAATTACTTCACAAGCTACTTCGTAGTAGATTATGGGCGAGAGAAAAGACAGCCTGGCGGGGTTCCGCCGCTTTGCGATGATGCGTTCTGATTTCATAACCAAAAAAGTGGGTTGGCAATGTGCCATCCCCCCAAGTTGATGTTAGTTGTGGGGCTTCTATCTATCAATTTGATGCTTTCGACCACTATAAATCCCCGAATGGCGAGTGCCTCCACCGAACGCGACTCCTTGTCCATTGTCGTGTGGAGAAGTGAGGGCTGGAGGCGCAGTTCCAGGCTTAATCTTAACCAGGGGGCTCTTGTTATTAATGTGGGTTTTAAGAAGTTTAGTTCGTCAGGAGGCATTATGAGTTCGTACTGACAACATTGCACTGTCAAACAATAATAGCTGGGAGTTATCGTCTTTTAACCCGGAAGCAACGATTGCCATTTCAATCAAGATCCAAAACCCGGTAATAGTATATTAGTATATTAGCAGGACACCGTCCGTCTGCTTGGTAGGAGTAGACACTTTGTATGCAAATAATAAGTACGCATATGCCTTTCCGGACAGCTGCATCCCTTCTGAGCAGTGCCCAGTACCTCATCTCACATCATGCCCTTGCAAATTGGATTGGTGAGGCAATTGCACTTCACTTTGGAAGTGTGCGGTGTGACGTGACTGCCCGGCGGGATATGGAGTGGTCGCTTAGGTTCAGTGTTGCCGGATGAGGATGGATTCTCCACTTGGACCGAAATATCAATTTGATAGGGGTGCTGGGATCTCTTGGCGGGTGGAACAATCCGGGAGAGCGAGCTCCGGCCAGGATCAATGAATTGATGTTTTTCCCAGGGCAAACGCAGCACGAGCAACGGCAGAGGTCCTTCCTGTACTTATACTTCGTAGATCCGGGACAGGCATCAATTGATCCGTGAAAGAAGCAACTTCACTTCGTTCTTGCAGAGACTCGGGCAGAGGTCAGACATGATCTGGTGGGGTGGCGTGCGTTTGGCTTGAGACCACTTCGTACGAAGCAGTGGTACATATTCCGTGTTGGACGAAGCACGAAGAGCATACGACGGCGCAGTGTCAATTCTGTCTCAATTGAGCGCGGGATTCCGCCGCTGGAGTTATGGGCGATTGCATCGGCAGCTGGTGCGTGGACGGAGTAAAGTATGAGTACAGGTCGCAGCACCCACACCCCTCGGGGTGCAAGGCACATGTGAGGACTGTGCTTCGTATGTACGCAGTACAGTAGGCTTGAAGATAATCTCTGGATTCTGAGTTTATTATTTTCCCCTTCCGCTTAATTTGGAACGGCTTATGATTGTGATGGCGAAGCCGCTGATATGCCATAAACAGAACAAACAAGTATGAAGCCTCCTTCCTTCTTTGAAGTTGTCCCTGCTCGAAATCTCATGGACTTGCAGGTCCTGAATGGGTAGCACGTGGGAAGCGTGGGAAGGAATGTCCTAAGCTAAGAAACGAAAGCCTACAGAAGGTACCGGGTACAGGCTTTGCGGTCGGTGGGAAGGAGCAGGGGCGAAAGTGGAGGGAAGCGGAGGGAAGTGGAGGGGCGTGGGTGGGGTGGAAATAGGGGCGGCGTTAAGAGACTTCGCGACTTCCTAGGCAACATTGGTCGGAGAAGGCAAGGAAGGAAGGGGCGTGTGGAATGGAAGCAGAAAAAAAGTCGACGCAAAACAAAAAAAAAAAAAAAGAAGAGAGAAAACCCCTTCGGCCTCTGCTGTCTGTCTGGTCAGTCCGGGGAACGGAACATTGCCTGGCCCGGTCACGGTTCTACCGAATATATTTCTAGTCGTGTCCGTCCCTTCAACTAGTCTTCTTTCGCCCAACTCCAGTTTCTTCAAGGAGCTCTTGGAGATCTGAGAACTTTCTTCTCCAAGTGAGGTCAAGTCAGTTAAACCGTCAACTGCAATTGACTGAGCCTTACTCTCCCTTTTCACCCTTTTCCCCTTCTATTACACCTAATACTTTTATTCAGCTCATTCTTTTTCTTATTCCTTTTCTTCGTCCCCTCCTTCCTCATACTTTTAAAACCTGCGCCGACTTGGGCTGCTTCTTCCCTAGATAGAACCTACTCACAATATAACTCGTATCACGAGGGGCAAGATTCTGTCCTCACAGCTTACCCAAATCTCGTTATCAGGAGCTCAGCGCGACATCATTCGACAGTCGCATAAAACCTGAGCTCCTTGCGGTCCCACAACCTTCAACAACGACTTCCCCACTCTTCGGTGTGCTACTCCCCTAGACATCAACAAACGACAGCAGGTGAGATGGCTACCGACGAGAAGGCGGGCCACGCCCCGGCCGCCAGCATCGATTCCGCAAACCAAGCCGGCAACAGGACACGGGCCACATCCGAGACCGAAATCGTCCCTGGCGATGTTTCACGCGATCAGTCCCCTACTCCCGTCGGCAAGCCCCTCGACGATGACGAGGCCGAACTCGAGCGCAGGAACTCCGTGGTCCAGGCCCTGGCCAGGCAGTACACCCGCCAGTCCCACGTAGGAATCACCGGCAACCCATTCGTCGCGGACGAGAAGTCGCCTCTGAACCCCGCCTCCGAGAACTTCAAGGCGAGCGCCTGGGCCAAGGCTGTTGTCGACATGGTGGTCGGATCGGGTCATCAGTTCCGCACTGCTGGTGTCGCTTTCCAGAACCTCAACGTCTTCGGTTTCGGCGAGGCGACTGATTATCAAAAGGATGTGGCCAACGTCTGGCTCACCCTGGGCAAGTACGCCCGCTTATTGACTGGCAGCACCAAGAGGCGCATCGACATTCTCCGCTCCTTTGACGGTGTTGTTGAGAAGGGTGAGATGCTTGTCGTGCTTGGCCCCCCCGGTTCCGGCTGCTCCACCCTGCTCAAGACCATTTCTGGCGAGACGAACGGCCTGTACATTGATGACGGCTCGTACTTCAATTACCAGGGCATGACTGCCAAGGAGATGCACAGCGCCCACCGCGGTGAAGCTATCTACACTGCCGAAATCGATGCTGTAAGCCCGAAACCCGACCAACTTACAGGTGTGATCCAAAGCTAACTGAAATTGCCTCTCAGCACTTCCCCCAACTCTCCGTCGGTGACACCCTTACCTTTGCCGCCCATGCGCGTCAACCCCGGAGACTCCCCAAGGGAGTTACGAAGACCATGTTCGCAAACCACCTCCGAGACGTCGTCATGGCCATGTTCGGTATCTCCCACACCGTCAACACCCGAGTGGGTAACGAGTATATCCGTGGTGTTTCTGGAGGCGAGAGGAAGCGTGTGACCATTGCCGAAGCCGCCCTGTCTGGTGCTCCCTTGCAGTGCTGGGACAACAGTACTCGAGGTCTTGACAGCGCCAACGCCATTGAGTTCTGCAGGACCCTCCGCCTCCAGACTGAGCTCTTCAACAACACCGCCTGCGTGTCCATCTACCAGGCTCCTCAGTCCGCCTACGATCTCTTCGACAAGGCTACCGTGCTCTATGAGGGTCGCCAGATCTTCTTTGGCAAGGCCACCGAGGCCAGGCAATACTTCATCAACCTCGGCTTCGAGTGTCCCCCTCGCGCCACAACCCCCGACTTCCTGACCAGTATGACCAGTCCTCAGGAACGCATTGTCCGACGCGGATTCGAAGGCAGGGCCCCCCGTACCCCTGACGAGTTCGCTGCGGCATGGAAGGCCAGCAACGAGTACAAGGTCCTCCAGGCCGAGATTGAGCATTTCAAGGACAAGCACGCTCTCAACGGCCCTGACGCCGAGGCCTTCCGCGCTAACAAGAAGGCCCAGCAAGCTAAGGGCCAGCGCTCCAAGTCGCCCTTCACCCTCTCCTACATCCAGCAGGTCCAGTTGTGCTTGTGGCGCGGTTTCCGCCGCCTCATCGGTGATCCCAGCTTGACCCTCGGTGCTCTTATCGGCAACTTCATCATGTCTCTTATCATCGGTTCCGTCTTCTACAATCTGGATATGACCACCGGGAGCTTCTTTAAGCGTGGTGCCCTGGTGTTCTTCGCCTGTCTCATGAATGCCTTCTCTAGTGCTTTGGAAGTGAGTTAGAATCCCCCCTTTCCCCTCTGAAGTTCTATCCAAATAAGAAAGGCATATAAAAGTAAAACGCAGAGGCTAACCCAAATGACAGATTCTCACCCTGTATGCCCAACGTCCCATCGTCGAGAAACACTCTCGGTATGCCTTGTATCATCCCTCAGCCGAAGCTGTAGCTTCTATGCTGGTGGACATGCCTTACAAGGTCATGAACGCTATCGCATTCAACGTCGTGCTGTACTTCATGACGAATCTCCGACGTGAACCCGGCGCATTCTTCTTCTTCCTGCTGATGACCTTCACGACCGTCCTTGCCATGTCTATGATTTTCCGAACCATCGCCTCCGCATCGCGAACGCTCTCGCAAGCCATGGTACCGGCGGCTATTCTCATTCTCGGTCTCGTCATCTTCACTGGTTTCGTCATCCCCATCGATTACATGCTGGGTTGGTGCCGCTGGATGAATTATATTGATCCTCTTGCGTACGCTTTCGAGTCGCTCATGGTCAACGAATTCCACAACCGCCAGTTCACTTGCACGGAGTACGTGCCCCCCATGATCGGCGCCTACGCCGACGTCGGCTCGGCGAACCGTGTGTGCACGGCGATTGGCTCCATTGCGGGATCGCCGTTCGTTTCCGGCGACGACTACTTGGAGTCTGGGTTCCGGTATCGATGGTCGCATAGGTGGCGAAATTTCGGTATCCTCATCGGTTTCATCCTCTTCTTCCTGTCCACCTACATGATTGCCGCCGAGCTCGTCTCCGAGAAGAAGTCCAAGGGCGAGGTTCTCGTTTTCCGCCGTGGCTACAAGCCCGCCTCGCTGAAGGAGAAGAAGTCGGATGATCCCGAGGCTATGATGGCCCAGGTCGGTCCTATCACCACCCGCGATGCCGATCCCACTCTCGCCGGTCATTTGCAGCAACAGACCTCGGTCTTCCACTGGAAGGACGTGTGCTACGATGTCAAGATCAAGAAGGAGAATCGCCGGATTTTGGATCACGTTGACGGGTGGGTTAAGCCCGGTACCCTGACGGCGCTGATGGGTGTTTCCGGTGCGGGCAAGACGACTCTGCTCGACTGCTTGGCCGATCGAGTTTCCATGGGTGTCATTACCGGTTCCATGCTTGTCGACGGCCACCCCCGTGATACCTCGTTCCAACGCAAGACCGGTTATGTCCAGCAGCAGGATCTCCACCTCCAAACCACTACCGTCCGCGAAGCGCTCAACTTTAGCGCTCTCCTCCGCCAGCCCGCTCATGTTCCTCGCGAAGAGAAGCTCGCCTACGTCGACCAGGTCATCAAGCTGCTCGACATGGAAGAATATGCCGATGCTGTCGTCGGTGTTCCTGGTGAAGGTCTGAATGTCGAACAGCGAAAGCGTCTTACCATCGGTGTTGAACTTGCTGCTAAGCCTCCTCTGTTGCTCTTCGTCGACGAGCCCACTTCTGGTCTTGACTCCCAGACTTCCTGGGCCATCCTTGATCTCCTCGAAAAGCTCACCAAGAGCGGCCAGGCCGTCCTCTGCACCATCCATCAGCCCTCGGCCATGCTCTTCCAGCGCTTCGACAGACTCCTCTTCCTCCAGAAGGGCGGTAAGACAGTCTACTTTGGCGAGATCGGCGAGCACTCCAAGACGATGATTTCCTACTTTGAGCGCCACAGCGGGCTCAAGTGCCCTGAGGACGCCAACCCCGCCGAGTGGATGCTCGAGGTCATCGGCGCCGCGCCGGGTTCGGAGACGGACCTCGACTGGTTCCAGACATGGCGCGAGAGCCCCGAGTACAGGGGTGTCCAGGATGAGCTTCAACGACTGGTCGACACACGCGGCCCCGTCCCTACGAGGGAGGAGGACGCCGGCAGCTACCGCGAATTTGCGGCGTCGTTCCCCCAGCAATTCCGCGAGGTCTCTCTCCGTGTTTTCCAGCAGTATTGGCGTACGCCTAGCTACATTTATTCGAAGATTACTCTTTGCGTGCTTGTGGTAAGTTCCATTTTCTGTCAACGATTTTTTTTTTCTTTTTCGTATCTTTTTCGCTCTCTAGATTCGAATTCTAACTTTGTATGTTTCAACCCCAGGCTCTTTACATTGGTCTCGTTTTCTTGAACGCTCGCAACACTATCCAGGGTCTCCAGAACCAAATGTTCGCCATCTTCAACATTCTTACCGTGTTTGGTCAGCTCGTGCAGCAGACTATGCCGCACTTCGTCATTCAGCGTGATCTGTACGAGGTCCGTGAGCGACCGTCCAAGGTGTACAGCTGGAAGGTGTTCATGTTGTCTGAGGTTCTCGTGGAGCTGCCGTGGTGTTTCCTGCTCGCCGCGCTCATGTTTGTCTGCTGGTACTACCCGGTCGGCCTGCACCGCAACGCCGAAGCCGCTGGCCAGACGACGGAGCGAGGCGCACTCATGTTCCTCTACCTTCTGCTCTTCCTGCTCTTCACCTCGACGTTTACAGACTTCATCATTGCTGGGTTCGAGACGGCCGAGGCGGGCGGCAACATCGCCAACGTGCTCTTCAGCTTGTGTCTCATTTTCTGCGGTGTCCTCGCCAACCCTGACACCATGCCGCGGTTCTGGATCTTCATGTACTACATCTCACCCTTCACGTACATCGTGTCGGGCATGCTCTCGACGGCTGTGGCCAACACCAACGTGGTTTGCGCCGCCAACGAGATCCTTCACTTCGCCCCGCCGCAAGGCATGACGTGCATGGAGTACATCGGTCCTTACATGGCGCAGGCGGGCGGCTACCTCGTGGATCAGAACAGCACGACGGAGTGCCAGTTCTGCGCAGTGTCGGAGACGAACACGTACCTCAAGGGCGCGCGGGTGTACTACAGTGAGCGGTGGAGGAATTTCGGCATCGTGTGGGGATACATTATTTTCAACATTGTGGGAGCGTTGGTGATGTACTGGATCGTGCGTGTGCCGAAGAAGGGTGGTTTGTTCGGGAAGAAGAAGCAGGAGTAAAGTTGGAGGAACGAAACAAATGAGGAAGTGAGGTGAAATACTCGTGCTGTTTTTGTCTAACGGCCGCCAAAGTTTCTTTTTCTACATTCTCCAAGAGCCCGGTGGGTATCTCTTTTTCTTTTCCTTTCTGTCCCCTGCCCCTTTGGATCGTCTTTGCCGTCCATTGGCATGTCCTCGGCATCTGTTTCCTTTTTTTCTGTGTGTTTAAATGGAACGGGAGTATAGAGGTATCCCTCGCCCTACGGATATAGAATATCTTTTTTGTTTTGAGTCTTTGTCCCTCATTGGTTCATGTTTGTCGGTTATGGCATCTTGTTTTCTTGTGTTTGATAGAAAAGAGAGGTAAAAATCAGAGTGGAGAGGGTCTGTTTGTCGGCTTTGCCAATGTTTGGTATGTACATATGGGATGAGTTGCCTATAGAGATGTAATATGATGCAAAAGGTTCTAATAAAATGCTCAGCGCTTACCGGCGAAGGTGATGGAGGCGATGTGTGTCGATAAGAACGACATGTCCCTCGAATAAGCTGGGGAGACGTTCTGCCCCTGTTGAACATTTCGAGATGTTGATCAACTACCATGATCAACTACCGAAGTTGTGCTTGCTCATCCCGAGGGTGTCAATATTGTTGTGCGACGCGAGCTTTTAAAGAATTAAGGCTGCCATCCCTGCTCATGCTCACTCGCTTCTCGCTTCTCCTCTTCTTAGTTCTCTTTCTGTATCCGTTCCAGCATCCTCTCGTTCCTCATGCCCGTTTTTTCTATTCTTCCCCTCGCGTAAGACGCCTCCTTCACAAAGGAGGTCACCCTGACTCTAGCAAGAGAGATAGAAGGGAATAGAGATCTTCGACTTTCCCCGAGGATCCCTCCTCCGTGCGCCTGTTCCTGAGCTTCACACCAAGGCACACTGAGGCCTCGTAGTGAGATTTTGGGTTGGCCAAGTGGTTGTTCAATTCGGAGCGCTCAGAGGGTTGGAAAAACGGATCGGAAGAGAGCACCGCAAGCAACTTTATTTTTGGTAGTTTTATTTATTTATTTTCATCTTGCATTTTTTATTTAAAAGAACCATTAAATTATTTTTCTTCAATATCACTACGACCCATAAATGTTGTGAGCCAGTGGCTTTCCTCCTAACAAGCAGTTTGTATCTCTATGGTACTCCCCAATAAAAATTGCCATGTAAAGTGACATAAGAAGTACTTTATTTACCGCGACGCCGTCAACTCTCCGGGACCCTTGACGATATTTCATCCCTTCAACCTCGACACTCAACCGAAACCCAAACCCAAACCTCTCACGCACTTCTAGAATCCTTCCCCATCCCTCCCATTCCTCACCCTTAACCAGGGCCCTCAGCTCCAGCTCCCCCCGTCCCAAAACACCGATGGTCTGGACGCATAGGCAAGGTGGTCCGATGATCCCCAAGCCTCCCGTTTCATAAAAACGGAGCCCCCGTTTCTGGCCCCGCTCTCGACCCGGGGGAACCGCCCGCGATGAGAGAGTCGTAAAATGGGGTAGGAGGAAGGGAGGGGACCTGCATTATGTGAAGTTTGGGAGGGTATAAAACGGGATTTGAGGCGATCAATCGGATGATTATGATGTGGTTTTTTCGTAGAGGGAGGTAAGGGGGTTTGGTTTAAGATATTTTTGTGGGGAGCTGCGATTGATGCGACGGGATCTCTATTGATGGGATCGGACTGGAGACCAGATAATATAACTTGGAGCTTGGCCTTTTGGCCTGAGACGGTGGAGCTCGTTGAGACAGATGAAGCTCTTCCTGTGTTGAGTGTTGAGCTGCCACAAATACCCAACATCCGATTTGGATTGGTATTTTATTTTATTTATTAAAAAGGGAGAAGAAAACAGAACCGAGGGAAGACAAGAAAAAAAAACCCCCCCCAAAATGAACAACGGCAACGGCACCAACAGCAACAACAACGGCCTCCGCCGCGCAAACTCCTCAAATCCTCGCCCAGGCCAATCCGCCTTCCCACCGCCCCGAGGCTCCCCCCGCCAACAGAACACGTCGCGCTCTCCGCCTCGGAACGACCAGAACCAGCCGAGCGAAAGCCCGCCGCGGAATCTCTTCGAATCGCGTTCGCGGCCGTATTCGTACGGTTCTGATTCGCAGTATAGTGATCCTGAGCCTTTGCGTCCGGAGCCGCTTCGGCCGCGGCCGCCGCCGAAAGCGAGACAGCAGCAGCAGCAACAACAACAAGAAAGACAGCAACAACAACAGAGACAGCAGCAGCAACAGAGACGACAGCAACAGCAACAGCAGAGACAGAGGCCGCAGCAGCAGCGGACTCGTTTCGATCGGGAGTATCAGTACCAGGAGAGGCCGTACGCGCAGGGCGAGTATTACACGAATCCGCCTACGAGTTTCACCTTTGCTCGGTCCCGTGAATCCTTTTTCAAGCGTGACGGCCCGGGGATATTCGGGGAAGGGTTCTTCAGTAGGCCTACCACGGGCTTCTTCGAGCGGAGGGACATCGGCCTAGGTAACGTCGACGTCGCCGGCGTCGGCGTCTCCGGGCTCAACGTCGGCACACCGGGCATAGGACTCGGTGGGATTGGGTTAGGGGGCATCGGACTTGGGGGCATCGGGCTTGGGGGTATTGGCCTCGGGGGTCTAGGATTGGGAGGGTTGAATGTGGGCGGGATCGGGACGGGAGGGTTTGCGACGGGGACGACGAGGACGTTTGGGGTTGGGGATGATGGGATTGGGGTTGCGGGGATTTCGGTGGCTGGCGTGACGATTCCTATTGTTAGGGAGGCGAATGGTGATGGGAGTGGGAGTGGGAACGGGAACGGGAACGGGCAGAGACGTCAGCAGGGGGAGTCAGGGAGAGTGGTTGAGGAGGAAGACAGTGATGATGATATTTATGATAACTATCGGACGTCGAGGCGGTGAATGTGGATTTCTGGGGCATTGGGGATGAGTTTACTATGTCTATGTCTTGATGACTTGTTTTTCTGTGTATCAATTCTGCATATATTTCCTAGAGTCTTTCAAAGGATAAATTTGACAAATTTTGGCATATCGGAACAGAGTCCTCTGGTTTGGTTGAGTTGTCCCGAGAACGTGAGGCGGCGCTGGTAGCGGACCGGTGTGCACCATCTTCATCCGGACCCGGCGCGGAGATTGGCCAAAATTTCGGCGGGCATCGGCAACCAGTAGAATCTCGAATTTGCTTTTTTTGGTCAGGGTCTTTCACCACACCCCGATCACACAGAGACTGCAAAGAATGAACTTGAAAACGGAAACTTTCGAGGTGTTTTTTTTTTTTTTTTTTTTTTTTTTTTTTTTTTTTTCTTCTTTTTCCTCCCTCCCCTTTTTCAAGGAGTTTGCTTTCGTGCCAGCAAGCTACATCGGGAGAAGATGCACAAACAAGACCGGAAGTCTTGGACTGTCCTTTATTCCCAGGCCCCTAGAATGAATGCTAATATGAGGAGAAGAATCAAACTTGCTTACATGGATATTTGGTTTCTCACAAGTCTAGAGCTTTTCGCCTAAGGCCAGGGAGGCCAAGCGCCTTTGTTGTCAGATATCGTAGGAGAATGACAATGAATGATTGTCGCATCTCGGGAATGAATAAAAATGACCGAGTCACATAAGGACCAGTAAACATCAAGCTCGTGAAGATTGAAAGAGACGGGGACTGGAAATAAGATGTCTCTAAATACTCGATTTCATACGGGGCCTAGACTCCCCAGTCTCTGAGAGAGAGCGAAATAAGTCGAATATCACAAATAAAAGGTCACTCCGGGCTTATCAACATGAACATCTACTGCCCGCGAGCCGCAGCGATAGACAAAGAGCTAGTCGAGGAAATACGTCCCCGCGGGCCCGTCTACTGCACATTTCATTTCCTCGCCGTCGCCGCGAAGTACTACAACGCGAACATCGAAGCCTCCCGCACCTCTCTCGCCGACCTACAGCATCGTCGCAACGAAGAACTCGACAGGTTAAGACTCAGACGTAAGCGACAACAGCAATCGCCCACAAGGGTTCAGCCGGCGAGGAAAGCCAAGACCACAAATTCGACAATAATAGTAGAATCCAAGGAGGCGAAACTAGCCAAGGCCATCGAGAAGAGGTACGCGAAGCTCGAAGCCGATTTACTCATCCCAAAGAGCACCTGCGAGACCTGCAACGTCATGGGACTGGTCGAGTGGAAGGACGAGCTCGTCCGACTCATTGGTACAGAAGAGACCAGAAAGAGAAGCGGCAGGGACGGTGCGAGACTGGACTCTTGTCATTTCGGCTCACTCCCGTGGTTGTGTCGCTTGTGCGAGCAGGAAAAGGAAGCGTCTGTTACTCCTAGTTCGAAGGACACGACGGCGGCGGTTGTGGAGTGGCGCCGACGGTATAGCCCAGTGCCAGTGATGGGTGAAGCCATAGTTGAGGGAGTTTGCGATGAGGAGTGCTGGCGGATTGTGCCAATACCGAAGAAGAATGTTGTGAGGTTGGGTGGGTTGAGGTTTACTGTGGATGTATGTAGTGGAACGATGCTCATGTTTGTGTAAGAAAGCACCTGGCATTGCATCGCATCGCACACTCGAGAACTGGACAGCTAAGAATTGGCATTAGAGATATCACTCCCCCTTCCTCTTCCTCTCTCTCTTGTCAGTTCGCCAGGCTAGCCTCCGACACCCACGACTGGACGACGGGCTTTCGCCGAAAGCGCCTGAAGAAGCGATTAGAGTCAAAGTTATATTCTGGAGAGCCAACCAAAGAAAAAAAGAGGAGAATAAAATTAAAAATTAAGAAGGGAATTAAAAATAGAAAAGCCGGCATCGCGCCACCATGTCGACGAACTGCGAAAGTAGAGTGCAAATCTTGGCAATGTTGGCAACGAGGCAGGCGGTGGCAGAACAGGGGAGCAGTGGAGAATCTGCGAGACTGCAACATTCAAGTCAGTTTCTCCTTTCCTCTCCTCATCGACTGCATGCATGATTCGTCACCAAATGGGACCAAACCACCAAGGTCGCTTAAGAAACATTTGGCCTTTCTCCTCTTCGTCCATCGCCAAGTCTAAAGCCGAGTTATTCATGGCAGTAACGCCGTGCCACTGGCGCATGTCACGATCGGCGAACCTCAGCACGGCACCTCCTTCCTGTGCTCGAGAGGCACATGCAAATTATTCCTAAGCTCACTTGCCGTCAACTCCAGAGTCCAGTGCACCTTCCACCTTCCACCTTGTTGAAGTCCAGACCAGGTCATCGGCCCACGGTCCCGAGGGTGCACCTGCCCGCTCCTGCCGCTGGCTGCCGCGGGCTGCCTCTTGCTTGGCGTTCGTTCTTGCCGTTACTCCCGAGTGTCTGCTGCAAAACTTTTGCGAGAGTAGGAGAGAGCCTCGATTGCACCTGCACCTACAATTGGACTAGCTGCACCCTGCACATCACCGCATTCCAGCCTCTTCAGGAGCAGAGAGGGAATATTTGCCGCAACCACGATCTTCCAGCCATAAAAGCGTGACACTCATGTATTTACAGTCTCCACGTACTTTTAAGCTTGGCATTTCATTCTATCATCTTGGCTTCAACCATGCTTCGCTGAGGGCTTTTCTATGCCTCTCAATTTTCTGCTCTGTGTCAATGATGCCGCACGAGAGAGCTTCTCCACCATGGATTAACATACGTGTTTTTGTTCGGTTCATTGGCAGGAGATCTGTCAAACGATGTAGTAATCCATCGGCCACAGGAGGATGATCCCGCTTGCGTAATGCCCACACTGGCGCTTAGGGTCTGGGATATTCTTCGTTATTCTCGCCTTAGCTGCAACATCCATTGCAGGCGTTTCCAAGAGCTGGCCCTTGTCTCTTGAGGAGAGTCTTCTGCCCTATGAAGAACGAAGGGATGAGGGGTATTACTCGAAGCTAACCTGCTTCTAGGACCAGAGCTTCTCCCATTGCCCCTCCCCCCACTGAGGCGGTTAGAGCTTGCGTCGACGATTCTGCTCTTTGGTCCCACATCTGCATCACTTGGTCTGGTGGACATATTGGCGGCTTCGTCCATATGCAGGCACCCCTCCTCCCCTGCCAGAAAAAAGGAGGAAAGACCTCATCCCACCTGGGGATTACGACGCCGATCCCAAATGAGAATGTATGGAAAGCTTGGTTTCCAATCACACAAGCCTGTGCCCATTCAGGAGGTCTCAGGTTGGTGTATCCATAAACAACACAAGATGTCCCATTGATTTACAACACCCTCGCCTATCAACCCGGAAGCGAACGGTATCGCAAGGCTCCCCTCTAAGGCTATCCAGGTTCTATATCGCGGGATACCAGTAAAAGAAGATCGACATAGCCTGCACAACAGGAATCAGAGAGTGCGAATTGCCAAACCTCCCCTGGTCAAGTCCAGGAAAGTCGTCTAGAACGTCGCCCCCATGGACGAAGTGCTTCGGTACTAGTTCTCTGATGTCCGCCCCATCTGGAGGATGACTTAGGATGTGATACTAGCCAGTCGGAGTATCGTGATCCAAGCCGTCGAGCCTGTGGGAGGTTGGCCGGCGCATTCTCAACTGACAGTATTGAATGTGAGACGTATTGCATCGAGTAGCGAGATGAAGAAAGTGATGGTACATTTCAAGAAACCGGGAACGAGCCAAGGAGCAGCATTAACGGATGAATCCAAAAGAGAAGCTCCCCATTCCAATATCTGGCTGTAATAGCCCAAACAAACGTCGCAGAACAGATATCGATGTTGTATCGTGCTACATATCATACACCCCTCTCCGCGTCTCCTCTAACTCTGTGGCCGGCCGGCTTGTTTCAACCCGTAATAGTAGATGTGCAGTCATACCCATCGACGTAGGTATGAGTGAATTTCCCCAACCTATGGAGCTCTGATCAGAAGGGATTAGTCCTTTATACCTGCTAGAGTTGGGACCCCGCTACGCGATATCAAAGTGTTCCCACATTTGCCAAGAACAGCGCCTTGAACCCACCCGCTCGCAACAATCTGCAGGTTGCTGAAACCCACAATGCAATTTCCTACACGCCCTCCCCGCTTCACAACTCTAGGAAACCCTCCTTCAAGTCAAACGACCTCCGCACTTGTTGGTCTTGGCCCGGACTTGGCGGTAAGAATCCTCGAGCCTTACTCGCCAGGCTCTGGGCGGGACGATGGATATGACAAGACGCAGCCTCCCTCCGCTCCTTGCACGTATGAGTTTGCATCCGTTCGATGCGCCATGGCGATTTGGTCTTTCACCAATAAGCTGGCCTGGAGTTGTAGTTGGGAATCCTTTTGCAACGGACACAAATGATTGCCTACACAGGCTTCCCAAACAAGTAGAATGGGATGTGTGGCCCCCTAGGATGAGGATGGCCACAGCAGCGGGAAAACATGCCAAGAAAAAAGCACATCATGACCTGTTGCGGGGTTGACGAAGCACACATTGCGTGTTCGTTATCCTGCATGATGCATTCGTCCATCGGCTGCCCACGTCTCACGATGGTTGGAGTAGGGCGCTTGCTTGGAGTTTCACGCATACGGCATCTCGTGCGTGACGAAAAGAGGAGGCCTCCATCAACTCTTGCCAGACTACGCGGGAGGGTTCACGATGGTAGCGGTTAGGTTGCGAATATAAAAGGAGTCCACCTTCCCGGATAGATGAGAGAATCCAGAATCCACATTTTCCTCGCCATCGCTTGAGCAATAAAATCAAGAATCTTCTTACATAGATACCCCATTCTTTTTTTCACAATGTCCTTCCACCAGTCCGCAGAAGACATTACCGTCGACGGCAACATCCTCAAGGCCCGTCTCCGAAACGTCGACGGAGACTGGATCGATGCCGAATTTAATCTCGACGACGTCCTCGGCAACAACAACGGTAAAGCACAACACCATTCTTCTCCTTCCCCACGTATATGCTTTGAGTAAGGACGATTGCTAAATAGACGACGCGGCATCACAGGTTCCTTCGAGTGGGGCGGCGGCGGCTTCTCCGGCTCCAGCGAGGGCATCTCCTTCTCCATCGAAGGCGACGATGGCGTCCCTGTTCTCCGTGCCACGTTGAAGAATGGTGATGGGGAGGATGTCCAGGCGGATGTTAACCTTGGCGAGAGGATTCATAATAACAATGGCGCTTTCTACTTTGGTGAGTTTTTTTATTGTTTATTTCTTTCCTTTAGAGGCAAGGAAAAGCCGCCATGCTAACTGTCAAACAGAGTAACTGCGAAACAGAGGCGTAGATGTCTAGTTTCGTCTTGACGGTGGAAACATGCGTTGGATGACCCGGTGGAGGGGGATCGGATGGGATTTCTTGTACTCTGCTGGCTAGATGCCCTCAAGAGCTGAAGTAAACCCCGGTCAATGAATTTATGAAGATCATTTCTCAAGCAGCCAATAAATGCTAATTGACAAAGGCTCGAACTCAATGATGAAACAAAAGGTTCAGATTCTGCCAGTGTGGAATTGTACATTGTATGCGAAAATACCATCTATACACCCAATAAGTTGTACACATATAATCTCCATCTAATCCAAACATCCAAGACGTACACTTGCTCCCCACATCCACCTAAACATTCTCCTTATGACCTCCTCCATTCCAGCCACCTCAAGGCTTACCCATAAGCCAAGCCTTCTCCTTCGCCTTGCCATACTTGCCCGTCCCCGTAACAGGCAGATCCCTCTTCCGCAGCTCCTCCTCAATGACCTTCCACCTACCAACCCAGACCTCCTTGTCGATGGGCGTCACGCGACGGCCGTACACCTTGACGTTGGGGAGGTTGAGCAGGTCTGGAGAGGAGGAGGTGGGTTTGGAGTCGGATGCGAGGCGACGCTGGTGTTGTTGCTGGATGACCTCGATGAGCTTGCGGGGCTTGGGGGGTCGCGAGACGAGGGAGAGGATGTGTTGAGCGGTGCGGGCGGGGGCGAGCTTGGCATCGGGGATGTATTGGCCGGAGAGCTGGTAGAGACGCTTATGGATCTGTAAGATGTAAGAGTTAGTTCCAGCAATATTCATGACGTGTTGAAAAGGGCGCCCGAGTTAAAACATACGGCAAACTTGAGAGCTGGGTTCGTCACGGGAATCTGCTTCCAGGAGCTATCCCAGGACTTGCTGACTTCGCGAGCCTCGTCGGCCGTCAAGACCTCTTCCTCAACAACCTCTTGCTCGGTGGCGCTCTCCAAAGTAGCCTCGTCGGCAGCCTCAGCCTCAACAGGCTCGGTCTCATTCACAGACGCTTCCAGACCGGCAAGAACAGCACCGAGATCTCCCGTCAGCGTAACATCCCCCGCCTCCGAAACCTTCAATTCCACACCCGCAGCCCTCAACGTATTCCCCTTCTCCAGACCCCCCCACCGTCCCCTCAACATCTCCTCGCCCTTCTTCCCCTGCACAACCAACGCCTCAACAACGGCCTGCCTCAACAGAACCTCCAAAACAGCCGCATCCGTAATGACCTGGACACCTCCAGCATAGCTCCTCGGCACCGAAAAGACCCTCAACTGATCAACGTCGCCCCAATGACCCGCCTCCTCCCACCAGCCATCCAGTCCTCCAACCTCTTCCAGTCCCTCGGCCGTCTTGGCGGGAATGTAATCCGTCGCCTGGTTCGGGTTCGGCGCGTACGAGAAGTCGGGCGGCACGACGATCTTGGCCGCCGCAGCGATGAGGGAATCCTCGTCGATGGCCTCTTCCTCTGCCAGCTCGGCCTGGGACGATGCTTGGGATTGTAGCTCGAGTGCGCTTTGGCGATCGCGCTCGAGGGCCTCGAGCATTTCCTGGCGCTTCTTTTCGTCGGAGGTGAGGCTGCGGCGTGTGGGGGCGAGCTGTGCGGCGCGGGTCGTGGAGAGGGGACGGTGGAAGGGGGAGGGTGTGGTTTGGGTGGTGATGGTGGCGGGACAGCGGAGACGCTGTAATCTCGGTAGGCGACGCATTTTGTGTGTAGTTTGCGTGTACTCGGTCGGCTTGAAGGGATGAGGAAAGGAGTGAGTGGTCACCTTCAAGCCCTTTGTGGTGAGGTGAGGTGAGGTGCTGAGCTTGGAGAATTCGAGATGAACTTTTTTTTACATTGTAGATGCGTCGCGTGAGCCAATCACTGGGAATCAATTGGGTGTGGCTGGTATACGCCACGTTGTGGCTTACGCCTACAGCATCAACCTTGAACTTCCTTTCCTCGCATTATGACCATCGCAGGCGACAGCTCGCCAAGATCCAAGCTTCAATGTACGCAACGCCATCCACCTCCTCGGCTGCAAACAAAACCGCCCCCTCTTCCGCCTCATAATAGAACAATATACATAACGACGCAATGGCGCGCATAAAACACCACTTCATCCTGCTCCTCCTCGGATTCCTCACCCTTGTCGCAGCGCAAAGTACGTCTCTCCTCTCCCCGTCAACTCTCATCAATCTCACCCAGCTAACCAATCCCCTTTTCCAACTCTCACAGGCCCTCAAATCTACTGCAAATGCACCTGCTTCAAAAACAGCACTATAATCCCCCTAAGCCCCCAACACTCCACCAACCAACTCCGCTCCCTCCCCGACACCTCCACGAATCTCCACCTTCACCCCAAACGAAACCCAACCGCCTGCTCCGGCTGCACAAAGGTCTTCTGCCGCGAGCAGAACCTTCCCTTTTGCAAGGACGCCAAGGACGAGGATATGCAAACCATGTGCTTCCAGCGCGACTCCATCAAGGATCGCTTTATTGTTTGGGGCTTCATACTCGGCACTTTTGGACTGTTGGGTTGGGCTGCTCTTAGGAAGGTTATGGAGATGAGGGGGGCGAGGATGGCGAGGGGCGGTGGTGCTGGGGCTGGGGGCTCAGGGGGTGCTTATAGAAGAGTGGGTTGACTGGGGAATGCTGAGGACATATGGGGAGGCGAGGCTAAGGATGTCTGGATGGGATATTGGGTATGGCGTTATGGGGATTCTTTTCGAACTTGGCGTTTCTGCTCATTTTTTACGCGGATTTCTTTTCCGGGCGGTGTATATCTATTTGTACAGAGCGATCAACTTGCTCGTTCGAAGCAAAAGTTCCGACGCGGACTTTGCATGTATACCCCCCCGACAGCGGTCATTATATTGAGCTTCACATTAAGCATGGGTTGGTAAGATAAGATCTCTGAAGAAAGCGGCTGAGATATATTCTCCCCAGAAAAAGTACGGAAAGCTCCGCGAAGTCATGATGATGTTCCCAACGCCAATTGTCTCTTTTTCAATTTTACAATCCGGGAAAGAAAACGACTAACTTTTTTCCTCCCTTCTCATTAATTCCCAGCGTATCCCTCCCAAACAAAGAAAGAAAAGCAAGCCGCTTCAATGCAAGAAACTCTTTGTATATGCCCTTGATACCCACTTGGTTGAAGGTAAATCCTTCGGAGATTTTAAGCCGATTGCCCGTTAGAAGCTCCGTTCGAAGCCTTGGCGGCGTTGACAGCGCGGCGGGCGCGTACGGCCTCAGCGAGCTCTTCGAGCGAAGTTACCGTGTTCTCCCAGTTGATGCAGGCATCCGTGATGCTGACACCCTTCTGGAGAGCGGCGGGACCCTCGGCGGGGACCTTCTGGTTGCCCTCGTTGATGTTGGACTCGATCATGACGCCGATGATGGAAGTCTCACCCTCACGGAGCTGCTCGGCAACGACGGAGGCAACCTTGGGCTGGTTGCGGTGGTCCTTGTTGGAGTTACCTGAGATGCAGTGTTAGTTTCTTGGTACTAAGTGCGCAATTTTCTTTGTGGGTCCTCAATGAGAAACTCACCATGAGAGCAATCAATCATGATGGCAGTCTTCTGGTTCTTCTTGATAAGCGCAGCCTTCGCAGCCTGCACGCTCTCCTTGTCGTAGTTGGGGCCCTTGTTTCCACCACGGAGGATGACGAAGCCGTGTTCGTTACCCTTGGTGCGGGTAATGGCAGCGAGACCCTGCTTCGTCACACCCATGAAGTGGTGACGGGCAGCAGCGGCGCCAATGGCGTCAATGGCGACGCCGAGGTTACCGTCGGTGCCGTTCTTGAAACCGACGGGGAAAGAAAGACCCGAGGCCAGCTCGCGGTGAAGCTGAGACTCGGTGGTGCGGGCACCGATAGCGCCGACGGAGATGAAGTCAGCGAGGAACTGGGGGGAGATGGTGTCGAGCATCTCGCTAGCAATGGGCATGCCCGAGGCCGTGAGGTCCTTGAAGAGCTGCCTGGAGACGCGGAGGCCCTTGTTGATCTTGAAGGTCTGGTCGATATCAGGGTCGTTGATGAGGCCCTTCCAGCCGACGGTGGTGCGGGGCTTCTCGAGGTAGGCGCGCATGACGATGACGAGGTCCTCGGTGAGCTTGGAGGCGACAGCCTTTAGGCGCTCGCAGTACTCGACGGCGGTCTGGGGGTCGTGAATGGAGCAGGGGCCAACGATGACGAGAAGGCGGTCATCCTTGCCCAGGACGATATTGGCGGCGTTGCGGCGGCCATTGACGACGGTCTCGAGGGCAGACTGTGTCATGGGAATCTCGGACGCAAGAAGCGCAGGGGGGATCAAGGGATCCTGGCCAAGGACTATGTTGAGCACACATGTCATTAGTTATAGGTCTTGCAGGCGAGGTTAAAGGGCACTCAAAGTTGAGACCCTCTCTCGACGCATTGGGGGTTGTGGATTGGGAAGATTGGATGTAAAGCATCGCACGTAGCTACATTGGCGCGGGCAATGGTGCTCTCTGGGTCTAGGAAAAGCAAGCACATAAGAACTGTTCACTTACTCCGAGTGTCATCGGCCTGAAGAGGGGTGATTTCTACACCGGGCATGTTTGCGGTGATGTGGGGGAGTAAGATGTATGGAGGAGGGGTGAAGCGGTAGGAGGAACAAGCGTTTTCTAGTCGGGTAAAGAGAGGTACGAACTGGCGTCGCCGGGCAGCTCGAGACAGATATAGTCGGACGGGACGTGGAATTTTGAAGCGCGGGATGGACGAGAGGAAGAGAGTGGAAGGATAAAGGGAAAAAGGAGCTAGAAATAGTACGACGAGTAAACCGAGAATGAGTCAACGAATGACTGCGCGAGCAAAAGTCGGGACCCGGAGTGGTTGATTTTTTAAAGAGGAAAAAAAAAAAGACAAAAAAAAAAGACGGTGTAAGCTAGCATCGGAGGGTTCTCGGAGGTCAGCCTCCGTTGTACCCCACCTAGATATTTGTATGGGGAGCTACATCAGTCAGGGTCTTCGTCCAGTAAGCGTCAAAGTATTTCTTTTCTGGCGCATGCCGGAGAGCGCATTGGACGCGACCCTTGTACCCATGCATCGATTCAAGAGCCTCGGCGACAATGAATTGACAACCGATCTCCTTAATTCTGAAGCATTGCGCGGGGGGTTTGTTTTTCTCATCGAGGTGGAAAGACAGCAAGAGGCATGGGCGAATCCGATCTAGGACCGCCCTCAGGTCAAACCTTCTCTGGTTGGTTTAACTTTGATGACACGGCAAGTATCAATTGGCGTGCAGCTTATTCTGCACCTTCCTGCTCAAATATGTTCTCGAAGAAACTTGGAAAGAGCCCACCACACCACATTTTGTGTGTGTGTGTGTCCTTCAAGTACTCTCGTAGCTCCGAAGAACACACTATAACAGCACACCGGCCGTACCTGACCATACGAACATTTCACACCCATTTCAAGTAGTTTGTCTAGAGGCGTACCCGTGTAGCTTCCTGTCAATTCTCACATCAAATCTCACGTCAACTCTCCCGCAAATTCTCACCGGTCCGATGCGGTCATCTTGCTGCCCGTCAACGGAAGGAACGAACAAATGAAGTACAAACGGCGTGATGGCGGGGTAGCAAAGTGCAATTGAAATTCGTGTGTCGCGATTGGATCTGCCCATTTGGGTTCCAGACCCTGTCGGTGATTCCCGAGTCGTTCCTGGCCCCACGTGATTACGGCATTGACGCCCATTAGTTTAAGTCCGGACAAAGTCTAAACCCCTGCAGGCCGGTGACCCCAACTTCGAAGCCAGCGATACTCTTCAAAGCTAGAAAATAGTTACGGGCACTTTGATAATTAGATTAGTTCTTCCCCGGAAATGGGAGTGAACTCCCTGTGGGGCGGAGAAGAAATTTCCGGACTTTGTTCGAAGAGTCATCAATCCTTTTTTTTCCAAGGGGGATTTTGGGATGTTCACCAGTTCTTCACTCTCATCACTCTCTCGTATCATGGCCTTGTACAGTTCCTTTCAAATACGCAGATGCAGCGAGTTCTTTTGCCATCATATGGTCCCAGGGAACTAGAATCCATTCTTATCCATTCTTTTCAGTGTGCTGCGTATCTTACAAGGCCATACTAAACTCCCATTCGTCGTTTCCATACCATTCAAAGTCCCTCTTGTTTGTTCCCGCCCATGTTTCCCACCGATCAACCTAACCAGCGGCTGTCAGTTCTTGGAGAAGCAAGCTGGCGAGGGAATGCGAGTGGGCTAGCGGTTAATTGGAAGGTGGTTGACCGAGGAGAAGTGAACTAGACGCGGTTGAAACGAGAGCGAAACGAGGTGGCTTTTCCCCGGGTGTTATCGAGGTTGGACCGATATACTTCAGTCATCCACGGTCACTCCTGTCCACCTCTATGCCTCACTCGCGGATATGAAGAACTCTGATATCATTTCGTTAGCTCGAGCTACTTCCATGCTACTACCAGCGCTAATCTGCGAGCTGCATTTCAAAACTCTTAACCTTAACTTCACCCCCCAGCTCCTTAGTGCCATGGTTGAACACTCCATATCTATATCCAGTAAAGTACCTCCACGAATTACTCATATAGAAAGCTGGTCCCAGCTCCGTAAAATCAGTCCCGTCAGTGCTATAAGAGAATGTCGCCGTCCGCTCCCGACTCGATCCGAAAGCCGGTGTAATATCAGCCGTGATCCGGAGCCAGATCTCGGTAATGCCATCACTCGAAATCGTAGGACCGGTAGCAGCTACAATACCGGTTCCTACCGTCGCCCACTGACCCTCGGACAGATTAAGGCCGTTGACCATGACAATCTTCACCGCATCTCCGTCTTTCCAGATTCCGATGTACGCAGCGCGATCTCGGAAGAGTACAGCACCAGCCCTATCACCATCCTGCATCTTGCCAATATCAAGATGGAAGGTGCCCGTGGACTTGGGCCCAATTATACGATGGGTAAGTGTATTGCGAGCCGAAAATAAATCCGTTGTCACGGTTGCCGTTTGCAAAATAAGACCACCGGCTTCATCGCCTGCGAGTTGCCACCTCGTCGTGTCGGGGTTGTGATTCCACTCCCACTCGTGGCTCAGACTCACTCCTTTAAACTCGTCGATGCCAACTGGGGGGGTGACAGTTTTGTTTGTTTGTACTGGTATCGGATAGGTCCTCCCCCAATTGCCGTTGTCGGTAATAAGCTCCGGCCATCCATCGCCAGTCCAGGTTAAGGGAGCGATAACCGGAATACGCCCCCCGGGATACGCATCTAAGAAAGCGACGTAGTACCATTCACCATCAACGGTATTGACGATTCCACCTTGATGGGCGTACCCGGCGTTCTGCAGCGGTCCACTGATTCGGGATACTAGCGTGCGTCTTTCGTAAGGGCCGAAGGGGTTGCCAGACTTGAGCACATACTCCGCATCCGCCGGCCTCGTCACAAGAATGTAGTAAGACCCATTGATCTTGTAGAATCTGGCACCTTCCACGGTTTCTCCAGGGACTGCGTGAACCTCTTGCGACTTGACCTCGCTCAAGCCGTCGGGCGATAACTGAGCGACGGAGATTCGAGGGTTACCGTAGGCCACATACAGCGTATCGTCGTCATCTACCAATAGCCCGGCGTCGTAATAGCACCTGCTAATCGGAGGATGACTCGTCCACGTCCACTCCGAGACCTCGCCGCCGTTCGCGACGGCTCCGTTTCCGGGGGCGGTCCAGACGTAGGTCCGGCCACTCTCGACGCATCCCATCCAATAGAACATGTCGTTCGATTCCCGGTAACGGAGCGTGCTGGCCCAGATACCTTTCACGTATGCCCGTTGATTTCCGGTGAGATTGTACTTGTCGCCGAAGTTGAGCTCGGGCACGCTGTGGGATACCGGCTCCCAGTTGACGAGATCGTAGGACTTTAGAACTGGAGCACCGGGGGAGTAGGCGAATGTTGATGAGGAGTAGTAAAAGACATCCCCGATGCGGAAAACGTCCAGGTCTGGATGGTCTTGCCAGAGAACTGGGTTCGAGAAAGTATCTGCTCTTTGAGAGATGATGCCATGTCGAGGGTGACCTGGGCTAGCGCCAGCCAGAAGAACTATGGAACTGACTAACAAGGCGATTTGAAGATTCGAGGAAACCATGGTGGACTTCGAGTTGTGTCTCGTTCATGGATCCGTCAGATTATGAGCGATGCGAATAGTAGCGAACCTCTCCTGGAAGTCGAGAGATCACAATCTACTGAACCAAAACCTCGAGAATGAGTCGAATTTCTGCTCTCCAACACAGCGGTAATCAATATATAGTTCTTCTGGATTCACGAATTCAGGTCGATACGGCGGATTTGTGTAGGAGACATCACAAATGGCCATCGTTGATTTAAGCTAGACTTTTCAGTCGCGTTTGTCTTGAGAAATGATCGCAGTCAAGAAGGACCTTCTCTTACTTACACGAAATTTCCCAGTCGTAGCAGCGCTTCACGAGTTCAATATAGTTTACACCCGCCTGGGACAAAATTCATTGGAACGCTTAAAGAGAGGATATGACTTGGGACATCACCCGCACCATTGATCCATCACAAACACGACTCTTGGTGGCGGACGGCAAAGGGCGCAACACCGTACCTCCTCGTCCGTCTAAGCGGAAGTAGCTCCATACTTGTTAGTTTCTAAGGACTTAAGACATCGTTAGAGGATTGCCTCCCGCATGACGGAGTGGGATGGGATAATTCGGGTGGTTTGCCCAAAAGCTGGTTGGTGCGGCTGCAAATCCAACCTGACATCCGCTTCTGTAATGAGATTGGTGGCATATTGCTTGGAAGAGGGACAGCTCATATTCACCCGTCGGAGGCGTGAAGGTGGAAAGTGATAGTGTGATCAAACTGTTTGAACGTACCCCGGGAGAGGTTTGAGAAGGAGATGAGGCGAACATCGATTGATTTCGTTTTATCACGGCAAAAGTGCTCGCTGTTTCAATTTTTATTACATTTCGCTAACTAACACAACATTCCAAGAAAATCCGATTCTCTTCCAACGAGTCACTTAGACCATATACCCAACAAAGACAGCGATGGCAGCGGCCAAAGACCAAGAGAGACCAGTAGTACTGCCTCCAGAATCGCCTCCAGCGGAAGTAGTCGCCGCCGCCGGACCAGAAGCGGACGTCGCCGGACTAGAAGTGGACGCCGCGGGAGCAGAATCGGACGCAACAGGTGCAGAAGTGGGCGCGACCGGCGCAGAGCCGCCCGTTAAAGTCGTGCTTACTCGGCTATTGTGTTGACCGTTATCATGGCCTAGGATAGAGGTATGAATAGGTACGCCGGGGACGGTGGCGGAATGACCGTGGTCGTCCTGCTCATCATGATGAGTGCCGATCGTCTGAGCGGGAGGAGCATTGCCTACTACGGAAGTTCCGTCGTGATCATGGTCAGGGCCCTCATGGCGCCGAGCCGGGTTGGCGGCGAGAGAGAGGGCGGTAAAGAGGGTGAGAAAGATGATGGGCTTGACCATTTTGGCCGATTTTTGTTTAGTTTTGACTCTTCAAGAAAACGAGTGTGAGGGTTTCGATTTCAGCGTGAAATAGTGAACGTGAAGAGCACGCGAGGGGAAGATGGAGGAAGTTAAGGGAAAATGATTTTGTTCAATAAAAAATAAAAAGATCAGAAGAGCGGTTAAATATCATGGGTGGCGACTCCAATGATCTTGCTCTATGGTCTGATCTGTCGTCTCCCCACCACTCGTACATCGTTGATGGCGACGGCGTCTCGCACTACTCGTGCCAGCACAGCGGCACCTTCGACGTCGGCCTCAACCAGAAGGCCGTGGCCATGAACCTCGCCGACCGCTGCTCAAAGCTGTCCGCCACTGACGGCTTTGGAGACGGCGTCTCTGGTATAGACCCCACCACCATAGCTGCGGCACCTAACATTGAAATACTCAGTCGGCTCTGAGATTTGCACAAGCAGGCTCAATGCTCCAAACATAGCGTTTTTTTGCACATACTATTGAAATTAATTCAATGTAAAGAGTGAAAGAGCTATTCTATACCCTGCACAATGTCGGTGAGCCGCAGGGTATCTATAAAGTCCGTAGAGCTTGGTAGAAAGTCATGCAGTCAAACTTGGTCGGCTTTTGGCCTAGGCATCAGCCGTTTACTCACCCTTTCCCGTAAGGCAGGCTCACATGTTTGTTGGAGTTAATGTCAGTCCGAGCACCTTCTCCAGACCACGTTGGATATTTCTGTGTCGACCCATCGCGAGCTCGGTCCCTCCAGCGATCCCATGTCCTCGTTCCACCCAAGCCGTTTGGCCAAGTCTAAAACCCTCTCTCGAGACTTGGTGTAGCCGCTCTCTAGGCCTTTAGTAGATTCAACAGGATCGGGTCGAAGGCCAAAGGCGAAATTTCACGTTGTTCTAAGTCTAGTAAACAAGTAACGGCCGCTTCTAGTGTGGTCTCAAGAGCTGATATCTCGCCATCATCTCCAAGGAGAACATTCTGTCTCATTTCCCCGGGAATAGAGTCAAATGTGATAGGCGCGCTGAGACCGTCCTCAACACCAGTGCGGATAATGACGACAGTGAGAGACCCCAGATTCAAAATGTCGTCGTCATAGTGTTGGGCTCGGATGACAACAGCGACCGCACGAAAGAGCGGCTGAAGTATGAAAAAGTCCTGATCGCGGATAACCTTTACCGGGTCCCTGCTGATATCTAACTGCGCACACACCCTTCAAAACAGTTCATCGCTGCCAAGATCGAGATGTTTGAGAGCCTTCGTAGCATTTTGGACTTCATCGACCCTCGCGCAGAGGCTTGCATTTAATGCTTTGATTAAATCAACCATGGACTGCGAGCAAGTCTCCTCTGGAAGAGTTGTCGGCTTGGTGAAGATGACCTTGGCGAGAAACTGTCCGTATTCGATCTCGCTTCGATAGGGGGAACCACTTCTTATAAAGGTAGTTATGGAGGACAGTCAGAAGCAGCTCTGCCACAAACGGCCAATCAGCGCCTGCAACAATGGGGTCGTTCCGAAGGATGTAGAAAGGCGCGGTTCGGTTGCAATAGTCATTTGCTTCTTCCAACTCCATCTCCCGCATGTTGCTGGGATCCGTCAGGCTCTTCCCCTTCCAAGACACGTAGGTATACATCGCCGAGCGATGCCATATGCCTCTCCGGTGCGCTGACTCCTGCTCGCCTCGAAGGTAGTGTAGAATTTCATGTCGAGATAGCGGAAGTCTTTCCGCAGAAACGCCGTAGACTGGTTCGGCCGCTGCCATTGTGGTCTGTTTATTCTGTCTGAGAGTGAACAATGAAGAAATATCGAAGGGTAGATCGCGGAAGAGGTGTAAATTTGTGGAGAACTGGAGATTGAATGTTGGTTCTTTATACCAGCTCAAGAAAGTTACGAGGACAAAGGGCCTTGTTTATACCTAGAGAATTCAACGTTATCTTGAGGTGTAATTGTAGTGTAGAGTTTACATTCATAAGGTACATATGATAGTTTTGAGCGCGTCTGTGTCGCTGACAAGATCCCTAGAGAAGTAATCCCACGTGCAATGGACATCGCGATTTAAGCTGCAAGATTTTGATATCAAGTGACAGGCCGAAGTGGCGGGCACTGCCATGACTTGGATCCATCTGGAGTGATGAATCCGATGATAGACTGTTGGGAAAGTCGACGAGGCCTGGACAACTGGACTGACTTGCCTGCTCCGCAGTTGACCAAACTATCGCCAAGAGATTAGGGAAGGTGTGCCTGTTCTCAGAAGATTCATATGATCCTACTGAAGTGGAGTCTTTTCTGCATTCTAGGAGCCTTCCTTTCTCACAAACCTCTCTCTCTCTCTCTCTCTCTCTCTCTTGGGAGTCGAGTTCTAAAGAGTCAAGGGATCAGGAAAGAACGAAAGCTATCTCGAACTATTAGATATTGCTTGCACCTGCCATAGCCCGAAGGTTGGACATCACTCTTTCCTCCCCACTCTCCAACAGATGCAATAGGCCAAAAGGTTAGGAAAGTGTCATGACCGATCCAGCCGAAAGAGGTGTTCAGTTTATTGCTCTTGTCTCGTAGGTCCAAGTTCCAACTTCCGATTCCAACCCTCAAGTTCCCTCTCTCCTCCAGTTCCTTCTAGGAAAGACTTAATCTAGACACATCGGTGGACCTCAATTTCAAGTGATTCAGTCTTACCACGTTAGTTTGGGTGATTTGTATCCCTGAGTACCTCAGCATCTCAAGTATAAAAAGGAGCTTTCCCTCTCTCTCCCATTTCCAACTCTCTCAGTTTTCATTTTTCAAGTCCCACCTCCCAAGAAGGAATCCAGTTTCCATCGTATCTCTCCGTTGCCTGTCCTAAGCCTATGTTATACAATTCTCTTGTTTCAGTAATGTCACAACCGCTCATTTCTCCTGCTCAATACGAGCAACATTCGGCGAAGGGCGCATAGCTGCACAAGGAGCTGATCGATAACACCCACGAAGACGGACCCACGTTCATTTCCTTGCCCGAGAGATACGATACTGCTCCCGCTCATGGATCCTCGGCTTCCATCGTCTCGATCGTCTATCGTGTGCATGTTGATTGTGCAGCGTATCCCGACCACCAATTAATATGACCAACCCAAAGATAGCCCGTGCGCTTTACGAGGAGTTAGCGGCCAAGGGCCGAAGGGTCCAAGAGGAGCTTAACATCAGTATCAAGGAAAGGGGGTACATACACACCCCTGAAGGAGATCGCACCGGGCTACGATACCATTCTCGATCCACCAGAACTGCCAGGGATCAGCGACCTCCATCAAGTCAAGCTTGAGGACGCAGAAGAACTGGACGACCAGTATATCCTCGTACAAGTCTACAACCCAACAGGGAATCCCCTAGAGCCGGCATACCAGAACTACATCCACAAGGAAGGCCGTGCGATCCTCTGCATCTGCAATTATGCAGAGAGGGATGTATTGTCCGGGCGCCCAGAGAGGATATACTGGTCGGACTTAATGGCTGTGGTATTTTCGACGGCAATGGCTGTGAGCGGGGGAGATGTCAAAGAGCTAGCGAGGGTCTGGAGACTATGTGTCAGGAACGAGACAACTCTAAGCCTGATACGCGATATTCACTGTCGACAGAATCCACCGCAACCCTGGGTGGACGTTTGATTACTCCTAGCGACGATGACTTTCTCCCCTTGCTCGCGGTTGAAAATGTCAAAGGGGTGGTAAGGATGCTGGCTGCTTACCCAAACATGTTTGGGTGTAAGGCTATCTCGAGAGTAAGAGTGTTTGATGATGTCCATGTGTTAGTCCCTGAAGAGCTTGGGCAGAGGGCCGTCTCTGTAACGCTGATGAAGGCGCCGAGGAAGAACTGATTTGGGGGAGGTCAAGTATAACATACATCTTGGAATCAAGGAGCGCTTTATATTTGCTGTGGCTTCTAAATGTTCACGAATGTACAGACTTGGTTCACGGAATGGAATGTAGCTAGGTTCGGAGGTGCAATTAATTGAGTTTTGGGCGGCCTGCAGACTTAGGGAGGAGAGGGCGTGGTTGTTTTACCAATCTAAATCAATCTGTCATGAAAACCATCCCGATGCTGATAATTGTGTGTCTCTGTATGTGTGCGCATTCTGTTGATTCCTGTCCCATAGACTTTTCGTTCCGAGGCCGCCCCAGAGCCGACAGGCTCCAGCCTCTCGGGGGCTGAACCAACCCCTCCGAGCTGAGGCTGAGTCGGATCATTGGTCTGGTCATCTTTTGTACCTTGCGGGCCCCAACTCCGCTGTCGTCCGTTTCGCCACTGGAGGCAGCAGTGGATGAATTCTTGAACTGAATGGAAACTTGCCGTCGCCAACATTCTTTCTCTTAAAACTAAACCTGAGGATATTCCCTTCATTTAGATATCTGTTATTTTCCGCTGGCTGCTAGATTACCTCAATCTACGGGAGACGTCTACGGCTCTCCGAAGTAGCCCCGTTATCCCCTCCTGGGTCTTACCCACCTTTCGCTTCGATTCCGGCGAACGTACGCCCGACAACTCCACGCCATTCCCTCGGATTTTGACCATCATTTTTCAACGGCAAAAATGGCAGGTGATTTGAATTGTTCGAGGAGGCGCCTTCGGGAGGAAGAAGAAGATCTAGCTACCTATGGCTCCTCCAGCTTTGGCGAGCATCGAAACGTACGATCTCGGTTATTCGTTTGACTCCGCGAATGCACCGTGAAGATCTAACGGGTTCTTCTTAGAAACGAGTCATGTCTGGGACTCCGACGTCTGCGAAGCGGTGGGCCGGGTCCCCAGTGTACCCGTTGAATTCGACCGCGTCCGACTTTCTCGACTCCGTGGCCCCCGAGAGCGAAAATCCCCGCGAAGCCGAGGATACCTGCATGGACATGGATGGACAATCTCCTGAGCCAACCGATCAGCCGAGCGACGCTCTCGACCCCTTCTCGCTCACACCCGATCCCGCAGCGGTGAATCTAGCGGGCCGTGTTCCCACGCCGATTCAACCTAGATTCAGGAATCAAGTGAGGGGTGGTGCACATTGGGAAACATCCGACCTGCACCACCCCAACGGCGTCGACAACATGGGCCACCATCAATGCGGACTCGATTCGTTCGACGAGTCCGTACCGCGCACCACGGAGTCCGAGGAGTGGAACAATGTTCGGAACAGGCGGCTTCCTTCGCCCATCAGCGAGGGCGAGGATGGCTCTTCCAACGCGGGTCTTGATGGCGGGTTCACGACACACTTGGCGGACAGGCTCGCGTCTCAAGTATCCATATCGAGTCCCGAGGAGAATCCCGGTGTTGAACCAGGCATGCCCGTACCTATTGATGTTGCCGATGTTCCGACGACCCCCCCACAAAGCCGCAGGGGACACATCCGATCACGACATACGATCAACTCGTGGACGTGGCAGCCAGGCATGAAGAAGACGTTTAGTATGGGATACAGAACCGACTGCGAAAAGTGCAGGCTAAAAGTCCCCGGCCACTTTAACCACATTATCATCTCTTAGCTAAAGGGCCGATTGTTTCGCGTGGATGGTCGACTCCGAGCTCGCTGTCCTGCCATCGCCATCGCCCTCGAGACTGAACCTCGGTCGAGGTTTACTTATCGAACTAACTTCTGGTGATAGCCTTGCCTCTACCTTTTCCTATTGTTTCTTCTTTGCGGACCTTTTGAACTCTCTTCTCCGGCAGCAGGCGTTATCAGCGGCGTTTTTATACCTATTTATGGGATGCTAGTTTTCTTTCGGATGGATCGTTTGCTTAGATTGGATGTCTGCTCTACGGGATGACGTGGAACGTCTCCCCCAAAAACGTTCCTTAGATTATTTCCTACTTGTTTCTAGATTGACCATATACCCCGTCTTCCTTTGTTTCGAAAGGAGGACGATCCTGCCTTGGACGGCTTTTTCTTTTCTTTTCATTCTTCTCTTGCATTTCTCCGAAACGTTCTTACAGAGATACATAGTAAATATACAATTAAATGCTATTTAATGACAGCGAAGAACATTACCAAGAATGCTTGTGATAACGGCTGAGGGTTATGATGCTCGCTGGTAACCACACGAGCGGACCAACCCACAACCAGAGACATTCGCAAGGATGCCAGAGGAAGATCCTGGAGAAAACAAGGTGATACGGATGGGAGATGGCAATGGCCAGCAGAGATCGAGAAAAGAGAGTGAAGTTTGTGGTAAAGAGTACCGGTCAAGGTACACTGGGATGCAATGTATTATATGAGAGGGTGGATGTTTTCTTCCAAGTGCAATGCACATCCCAGACGCCGTCTAATGTAGCCAGTCTACATACACAGGAATAGATTCTATAATACAGCCGTCGTACTCGTCACACACAATCTCCTCCTCCACCTGTACTTTCTCAACCAACTTGTAGAGTCCCCGAGTTTTCGACTCTCATTCCGCACCAGAATATTTTGAGTTTTTCCCTCCTCCTCCCGCCGAACTCACCAGACCTTCCACCAGCTCTTCCCAGAGCTCTCTGGCTTCGCCGCTCCCGCTCCCGCTCCAGCACCCAGCTGATCCAACGGACCGCCCTTCCCTTGACTCGCCTTCTCCTGCTCAAAAGCCCCCTTGACCTTATTCCTCAGCTCCTCCGCCTGGGCGGGCGAGACGCCCGTCTGCTGCGCCTTAACCTGGGCGTCGACCTGATCCCATATCGACTGGGACTTATCCTTCTGCTCCTGTGTCGCGGGGCCGGAGAGGAGAGGGGGTAGCCTCTGTCCCGTCCTGTCGGCTTCCCTGATAGCCTCCTCAACAAGGCGAGTCTGCTCGTCAGTGGCGGAGCCATTGAGGAAAGCCAGACGTGCGGACGCGAGTGTGTCGTGCTCGATTCGTTTCTGGGCTTGCATGAAGTCTTCGCGACGTTTGCGGTTATACTTGAGCATGTCCATGACGGCATAAACGCTGAAGACACCAGCAATTACTGTTGCATACGTTAGTTACTTCTTTTTCCTTCCTCTCCTTCCTCTGTTCCCCAGTTGTCCTTTCCAAAATCACGCCATATAAAATGAGCCAGCGCATACCCGTAAACCCAATTAACCCAGCCAACGTAGCCTTATGCATGACATCAAACACCTTCCTACCACCCTCCGTTATCCGATCGTATCTCGAAAGCGGCGCGCTCCTCGCGGCCAGATGCGCAGCCCTTAACCGCGCCACCCGCTGCTCGAGAGTCTCGCCGACGGGGCCGGGGCCGCCGGCATTGGACGCCGCCGAAGTCTTGGATTTCGGCTGCGGTGTCGTCGACGTGAAGCGCGTAGCATCGCTGACGCTCCGAGGACCTGATCGGGAGGCCATTGTGAGTTGTTTCGAGGAGGAGAACCTTAAAATTGGAGAAAACGAGGGCGGGGTCTCCTTCAAAAGGCCAAGTTTTTCTGTTCGTTCTTCCTCGAGGACCCTCGAATCACTGCAACAGAAAATGTCATGAGATTTTGCTTAGCCAAGCTAATTCGCGAGAAGTTCCGCTGGGGCAGCGCGGAGACCCGGGAAGTTCTTCGGGAATTTGTCGGGTGATGTGTTGAGGCTGGAACTCAAGCCAGCCACTGAGAGTGTGGCGGTGATCAAAAGAAAAGAATTTCCAACCTGAAATTTTGAATTATTCCCGCCTCACGTGATGAGGCAATCCTACCCCAAGTCGCCTAAGCCGCTGTGAGGGACCCCACTTTCGCAGCAAGCACAAGGAAAAGAAAAAACAAGATACGTACCCGCATAGGGTTTCAAGCCCACCAAAGAATTTGCGTCGAGGCGGACTGAACATCAAATCTAATCTTCGAACCTTTCCAATTGCCCTCCCGACATCACCACCACACCTCCCACGACAGAGTGATTGATCGTGAACCGGCACAATGGTACGAAGACGTCGATGAATCCCTTTCTATTCCTTCGGGCCTTCGAGGATTTACATTCTAACCTGCTTCTTTTTCATCGTGTAGGCGATCAAGCACAACCAGAAGCTTATCAGCACCCGTAAGCATCGACCCCTTCACCCGCAATATTGGGACACATCCAAGAGGATGAAAGGTTTTTGGTAGTTATAGATGGCCTAACGCGTGGAATACAGATCTCCGAAAGGACTGGCAACGTCGGGTTCGATGCCACTTCGATCAGGTACGATGACCAAAAAAAGTCGCGAATCCGAACACCCGTCAAAGACAAAATATCTCGACGAGGCGGACAGACGCATTTAGCAAAGCCGAAGAAACCTGTCTTTCTAACGTGATGGAATCTATAGCCCGGTGCCAAGGTCAGGCGTCGGGACGCCCGTAGGGCCAAGGCTGCCGCCGTCGCCCCTCGTCCCGTCGACCTTCTCCGACCTATTGTGCGATGCCCTACCGTCAAGCACAACCGCCGTGCCAGGGCTGGCCGCGGTTTCTCTCTTGAGGAGCTCAAGGTATGCTCGCAATTTTTGCTTTGCTTTCTTTTTGGACCGATCTATCAATTGGGTGACTTTGGCAATGCGCCATTGTATCTTCTCATGATAATCGGTCCCAAAATCGGATGAGCAAGGGATGTTTTGAAACTGACTTGGAAAAAAAGGCTGCCGGTGTCCCCCGCCTCTACGCCCCCACGATCGGTATCGCCGTCGATCACCGCCGCCAGAACATCTCCGAGGAGTCCCTCGCCGCCAACGTCGCCCGCTTGAAGGAGTACCTTGCTCGCGTTATCGTCCTGCCCCGCAGGTCCAACGCCCCCAAGAAGGGCGACACCAAGGCCGACCTCTCCAAGGTTGATCTCGTCTCTTCCCTCGCCTCCGCCATCCCCATCGTCTCCTCCGACAAGACCATCAAGGAGATCAGCAAGGCCGACCTCCCCAAGGCCATCGAGGGTGGTGCTTACAGGAAGCTCAGGCTCGCCCGCAGCGACGCCAGGTTGGCTGGTGTCAGGGAGAAGCGCATCAGGGATAAGGCCGAGGCCGAGGCTGCCAAGAAATAAAAAAAGAAGAGAAAAAGAAGGAGAGAGAGGAGCTGGAAACGACAACGACAGGAAGGTAGCGGTAGGCCCCGGAGTTGTGTGTTTTTATTTTTTTATTTTTTTGCCCAAGACAGGCAATGGTATCGAGGTTTTATATCCTTTCACCAAAGAGAGAAAGAAACAAATAACATCAAAACAGAATACCTGCATGGACAACTTGGGGATTCTTTCACTACTGGGAGTCTTGTGTTGTCTTTTTGTGTCTGCCGGTCTCTTTTTTGTCTTTTCTCTTTTTCCCTAAATCTTCTCCTGCTTGCTTGCTGCTACTCTTCTTGAGAACAAAAAAGGTTACGGAACATGGAAAGGCCGGGAATGGTATGAGAGCCCCCTTGGTAGTTTAATGACAGTGCCAAGGCAAGGGTGAACCACAAAATACAAACGCATTAGAGACTAAAACTCGCATTGTCTTTTCTCTTAATTTCTTTTTCTTACTCACTATGGGCCTTGCAGTGAAGGCTAACATCCGACGACGACGTCGACTCTCAGTTAAGCCTCGTAGAGGGTACCTTCTCTTTTTTTTTTGGTATCAAAGCTGGTCCATGTCCTTATTGGCCACGGGGCTCAGGAACCCCTTCCCTACCACCCAGAAGCGAGCCACCTTCCTTCATAAGCTCTTCAAAATTCCCCACACTCTTAAGTTGGCCCCCTTCAACAGCTTGAATACCTTCCCCATCTCCTTGCTTCATCCACGAGATAAGATTCCACACAATAATGAGCGAGTTCTCCTGATCCGCCCTCAAAGGAAGCGCAGTAGCCGTAGTCGTAGTACCCTCCGTGTTAGCTCCCTCTCCCCTCGCAGCTGTTTCCGCGGCTTGTTCCGCACCGGCCACCATGACCTCCGCACCTAGAGCACCAGAATCATTCCCCTCCTCCGACTGAGACGCAATGCCCTTTACAGCATCCTCCAAGACGGCAAAATTCTCGTTCCTGGAAAACAGGCGGTAGAGCATGGGGAGCGCTGGTTCGGAGCGCGAAGCCTGCGCTAGAGCGCTGATGGTCTCGGAGCGGAGGGCTGGCCAGCGAGTTTGCGTGATAAGATGGGAAATTGCGTCGGGGATGTGAGGGTATGAGTCGTAGAGAGCGCGAGAGGAAGATCCAAGTGGGGAGCGTATGACACGGAGGACGGCGCGAGCAGTTTCCGTTTTTGCGGGGTCATCTGTCTTGTCGAATAGAGCTAGGAGTTTATGGAAGGTTGAGTCGATAGTGGGGGCCGAGGAGTCAGTGGTCGTTGACTTGCTTGTTGTGGTAGAGGGACTGCAGAGGAGTTCGACATTTTCAGGCATGTCTACAAGAAGCATGCGAGTAAGAGAGGCAGCGGCCAGGTGAACTTGAGGAAGAGCATCCATAGCCCAGATACGGGGGAGGGCATCTGGGGATAGGAGGGGTGGGCCTAACACGTGTTTGTTCTGGGGTGGGATGGCGAGGTTTTTGAGGAAGCCCAGGGCGGCGTGGATGAGGAGGGTGTTGGTGTTGCTTGGGTCGTAGAGGATTTTGATGATGGGAGTGTGAATTGCATAAGTATTGATTAGAGAAAGGCTCGAGTCATCGTCGCGGGCGAGGTTACCTAGGGCAAGACACGCAGCAGACTGCAGAGCAGGGTTGGGAGAATTAAGCCAGTCAACGAGCTGGGCGAAGACGGGGCTCGAGATCGGGTGAGTTTGCGCAAAGGCTGGGTTGTCCGTAATGTCGGAGAGGGCGTTGATGAGAACTTTCTGTAGGACAGAGACTTGGGAGGAGAGCTCAGGGTTGTCGAGGGATTCGGATTCGAAGCGCGGTGAATTCGCCGTTTCGAAGACGGCGAGGAAGGTGGTGATACCGCCAGAGGTAATGAAGGCGGTTTGAAGAGGTCGGTGAGTGAGATATTCTTGGGCAACGGAAACGAGAGAGAGGAAGTCTTCGGGGTCTTCCAAGGATGCGGGGGTTAAGGCAAGTGAAAGTAGGACAGAGGGAGTTTGGGGGGCCGCATTGGCTGCTTCGAATTCTACAAGGGGGGTTTAGTTAGTTATTAGGGGTTTCGAGTAAAAGGGAAAAAAGCAGAAGCTTGCGTACCTTGGGTCGCGAGGAGGTTGAGGGCTTTGCAGATGAGGTCTATCAGGGGTCGAATATCTTCGAGGTTAGGACCGGAGAAGAGATCTACGAGCTTTGAGCTGAGCTTCGAGTTGGAGGCCTGCAACTGGGCAGGTTCTTTGAGCTCATCAGTATGATTTTCGTTGGTTAGATATGTTAAGGATGCCAACCGGCTGACTTACTGTAGTCCACCATTATGTTGTATAGCACAGTTATGCCGAATGGCCGTAACGCAGAGTTGGAAATGAAGCTCATGATGTTTGGGATAGCATTCGCATTGACGACACGATCGCGGTTCTCATCTAGAGATGAAGATCAGCGGCGGAGATCCCTGCCTGGGGTCAGTAGAGACGTGCCTGTGTCAGCACAAGAGTTGCCGATGAGGCGGAGGCATTGAATAGCGAGATCATCAGAGGTATCGGGCTCCGCAATGACATCCAAGAAGAACTCGAGGATTCTGGACTCGCCGAGTGAAAGCCTCCATGGTTCTAGCTCAGTCCACTGTTAGTTATCTCTTTCATTCCAGCCCGGTGACCCAAGCGACTAACCCTTGCGGCTGCCGATGGCAAGCTTCTCGGCATACGACTTGATGCTCGGATCTCTCGCGATCCATAACTTCTCTAACTCGACAAAGACTTCTTGCAGCCATTTGACTTTCTGCTGTTCATCGTCAGTAGCTGGCCTGTCCTGCCCCGTGGCCCCGCGGTCCGGTCCTTGGAGAACAGCTTCGATTTCCTCAGGGGTCATGATGCCTGTTTCGATATACTATATATATGGCGAGGAGGGCCAGGAAAATGGTTGAGACCTTCGTTTTTCAGATTTGACTAGCGTTGCCGGGGAGGCACGAGAGCTATCAACGATAATATCAATATCGTCAATGTCATAATCCCAGGTTCTGGAGAGCCCCGCCAAGCCCAGGACTCGATGATGAACAATTCACCAATCACATCAAAGATACATCGGTACATTCCAGCTCTCCGATTTCCGGCAGGTGACATGGAGTCCAGATCGCAGCTTCCCCACCACCAAACGAGGACATGGACCAATTCTGGCGGGGCAATTTTTCACCCCACCAAAGACTGACGGGAAGGTGTGACTCGAAAGAAGTCACTTCAGCCGATATTTTGTGATGCACCTTGCAACTGCAATCTTACCTTCGCTTCCCAAGACCAAATTTCTTTCGAAATTGTATCTTCAAATGCACGGAATTGCTTGGTGAACTTCTAAACCTTCCACTCTTCTCACTTCAAAGTTGAGTTGCCCACCCCACCATGTCTCCGAGTACTTCCCTGCCAGACCCCACCATCGACTTGGGTTGGGATGACTTCCGTGGAGGTAAAGTGCCTCTTTGGACCCTTTTCGCGTGTCATTAACTCCGGTTTATGTGAGACTAACGGGTGTTGTTTGATATCCAGCCATCCACGACATCTTTGCCGCCAATGCTGCAGCCCACCCGGAAAGGCACTGCGTCGTCGAGACCAAGGGCCCGCGAAACCCCGAGCGCATCTTTACCTACAAGCAGATCAACGAGAGCTCCAACCAGCTCGCACACTTCTTCCTAGACAATGGCTGCGAGCTCGGTGATGTAGTCATGATATATGCCCACCGCAGGTGAATTATCCTCCAATTGACTCCCCAATTGACTCCTAATTGGCTCGGGCTGCTGACGCCGTGTTGGTAATATCAGCGTCGACCTCGTCGTCGCTTACATGGGTGCTCTCAAGGCTGGTGCCACCGTCAGTGTTCTCGACCCTCAGTATCCCGCCGACCGACAAAAGATCCTCCTAGAGGTTGCGAATCCGGTTTTCCTCGTGCAGATTCAGCGCGCTACCGACGAGTCTGGCAAGCTTGCCGACACTGTCGCCGAGTTCATCACGAATAGCCTCAAGATCAAGGCGGAAATTCCGGCCCTCCGGCTAGCAGATAATGGAGATCTCAAGGGTGGAGAGGTTGATGGGAAGGATTGTCTTCAGCTTCAGGAGGCTCGCAAGGATAGGCTCCCTGGCATCCTGGTCGGGCCTGATTCGATACCAACTCTCAGTTTTACCAGTGGTTCTGAGGGCAAGCCTAAGGGTGTCCAGGGACGTCACTTTTCTTTGACTTACTATTTCCCTTGGATGGCAGAGAGGTTCAACTTGTCCGAAAATGACAGGTTCACCATGTTGTCTGGAATTGCTCATGACCCTATCCAGGTTTGTCAACAACCTCAATATCCCCACCCCCTTTGCATGTCGGAGTGAAATACTTACGCATTCCCTACTACAGCGCGATATTTTCACGCCGCTTTTTCTCAGCGCGCAGCTAATCCTGCCCCCCCAAGATCTGATTGCACATGAGCTCCTAGCTGAGTGGGCGAGAGAGAACGAGGTTACGGTGACCCATTTGACCCCTGCTATGGGCCAAATTCTTGTTGGTGGAGCGTCTGCCCAGATTCCCTCTCTCCGAAATGCCTTCTTTGTTGGCGACCTTCTCACCAAGAAAGACTGCCGAAAGCTTCAAGACCTTGCCCCAAATGTCAACATCATCAACATGTACGGGTCTACTGAAAGTCAGGTTAGTTACTCGGAGGCAACACAATAAAATCCCATCATTTTTGAGGCTAACAGGCGGCTGCTGTAGCGAAGCGTGTCCTATTTCGAGATTCCATCCAAGGCCAAGCAGCCTGATGCCCTTGATGCCTTGCCCGATATTATCCCTGTTGGACAGGGTATGTTTAATGTTCAGCTTCTTGTGGTCGACAGGGACAACAAGAACAGAATATGCGATGTTGGTGAGCAAGGAGAGCTCTTCCTTCGAGCCGGTGGTCTTGCTGAGGGCTACTTGGGTGATGATGAGACTATTCGCAAACTCAATGAGTCCAAGTTCTTGACGAACTGGTTTGTGGACACCAAGATCTGGGAGAGGAAGTTCGAAGAAAAGGTTGCGACGAATGGCCGCCAACCATGGATGAAGCTCTATAAGGGCCCTCGCGACCGCCTCTACCGAACTGGCGATCTAGGGCGTGCGCTCCCCGATGGCAGCGTTGAGTGTACTGGCCGTGTCGACAACCAGGTCAAGATCCGAGGTTTCCGTATCGAGCTTGGTGAGATTGATACTCACCTTTCGCATCACCCGTTCGTCCGTGAGAATGTGACGGTTCTCAGGAGGGACGAGGATGAAGAGCCTAAGCTCGTTAGTTACATCGTTCCAGAGGCCAAGCGTTGGCTCCAGCACCTCAAGGAGAGCGGCAAGTCTGTGGATGAGGCCGAAGACGAGTCTATGATTGCCATGTTCAAGAAGTACAAATCGCTTTCGGACGACTGCAAGAACTTCCTCAAGGCCAAAGTCCCTCACTACGCTGTTCCTACCATGTTTATTCCGCTGGCGCGCATGCCGTTGAGTACGTTCATTAGCAGCATTCACGCGTCAAATACGTACTCCAGCCGCTAACTTAGTTCTCTTCCAGACCCTAATGGCAAGATTGACAAGCCGGCCCTTCCTTTCCCAAGCAAGGAAACCGATCTCGCCTTGCTCGTCCGCCGGCCATCGCAAGCTTACCACGCCATGACTGAAACGCAGAAGAGAGTGGCAAAAATTTGGGCTTCTGTTATTCCCAACCGCACCGCACGCATGTTTGTGCCCGAGTCCAACTTTTTCGAGGAGGGTGGCCACTCCATCCTTGCGCAGCAGATGCTCTTCAATGTGAGGAAGGAATGGAAGGAAATCGACATTCCTATGAGCGTCATATTCCAGTCCCAGACTCTTGGGGAGTTCGCCGCCGAGATTGACCGTGCCCAAGATCCCACCGGTCTCCGTCTTGATGTACCGCCGCTAATTAACTTTGGAAGCAACGCCGAAGATGAGGCCTATGCGGCTGATGCCCGCGACCTCGTCAAGCAGCTGCCTAATTCTATCCGAAGCGCAGACGTGAAGGTTCCTGGCCCCAAGACCGTGTTCTTGACTGGTGCGACGGGTTTCCTCGGTTCTTATATTCTGCGCCAACTCCTGAGTGACCCTGAAACGCGCGTTATTGCGCATGTCCGTGGCAAGGATGCCGCGTCTGGTGTCAGCCGTATCGAGACTATTTCCAAGGCGTACGGCATTTGGTCTGATGACTGGAGACCTCGCCTCGAGGCTGTAACTGGCGATATCTCTAAGCCAAATCTCGGTCTCTCGCAGGCCGACTGGGATCGTGTGGCAAATGAGGCGGACGCTATTATCCATAACGGTGCTCAAGTAAACTGGATGCTTCCCTACTCAAGCATGCGTGCGGCCAATGTACTTAGCACGGTTGAGTGTGTAAGCCTCGCCGCGACTGGAAAGCCCAAGAGCCTCGCCTTTGTCAGCTCCACATCCACCCTCGACTCGGACCACTACGTCGAGCTCTCGCAGAAGAGTGTTGCAGAAGGCGGCACCGGGGTTCAGGAAGACGACGACCTTGAGGGAAGTCGTAAGGGCCTTGGCACAGGTTACGGCCAGTCCAAGTGGGCCAGCGAGTACATTGTGCGCGAGGCTGGCAAGCGCGGGCTCGTCGGCGCCGTCATTCGCCCCGGCTACGTCACGGGTGACCCCGTCTCGGGCACATCCATCACCGATGACTTCCTTGTCCGCCTCTGGAAGGGATGCCTCCAAGTCCAGGCAAGGCCTGACATCCCCAACACGGTCAACCAGGTACCCGTCACGCAGGTCAGCCGCATCGTCGTCGCTTCGGTGCTGCACCCGCCCGTCTCCCCTCTCGGTGTTGTACAGGTGACGAGCCACCCGCGTCTCACAATGAACGAGTGGATTGGCGCCCTCGAGAAGTACGGATACAATGTGCCCAAGGTTCCCTACGCCGATTGGTGCGCCAAGCTTCTCGCGTACGTCAGCGATGAGAAGAATGAAGAACACGCACTCCTTCCCTTGTTCCACTTCGTCACGGGCGATCTCCCCGCTAATACGGTCGCGCCTGAGCTCGACGACCGCAACGCCGCTACGGCGCTCCGCAGCGCTGGTGGCCTGAGCGCCGAGGAGGAGAAGGATCCGCTCGTGGCCGGCGCCGTTACCCTAGACGTTGCTGGGAGGTACCTCGCGTATCTTGTCGCTACGGGCTTCATGCCTGCTCCCGAGGGCAAGGGGGGGAGGGAGGTGCCGAAGTTGGAGCTCGGGGAGGAGAAGTTGGCGGCACTTGCAGCATTGGGTGGAAGGGCTGCTGCGAGGTAGATTGGCGTTGGGCGTTTGAGGAGAGAGAGATTATGGGAATGAATATAGGATTGAGGACGAAAAAAAGAGATGTTTAGATGGCGAAAAGTAGTAAAATTTTGATCTGAAATAAAAAATAGATCATACATGAATTGACTAACGAGATGGTTTGGACTTGAGAGTGTTGAAATGTAGCTCCTAAACATGTCAATGTGAGCCGGTCCCAACCCTTTAAACCTGGATTCACATCGTCTATTGGAGCATACTGCCATTTGATTAAAAAGATGAGGTCGAAGACGATTTATTCAGAGACTCTGCGCTGCTTCATCGTTGCAAGGTAAATTACACTCTTTGTCACCGATTCCAAACACCCAACCCCGAACGAGGATATATCGATTGATTTTTCTCCCAGGAGAGACAGACAGTAGAAAAAGAAAAGGAAAAACTCAACCCCGTAAATACCATACCCCATCCTCTCTCCCACCCCTCTTCCACCCCTCACAAAGCAATCAACGCCGCCACAGCAAAAGCAGCACCCCCCACCAAAACCCCCTGCAACCCAAACGCACCCGGCGTCCCCGCACCGCTCTCATCAGGCTTCGAGACGAAGACGCCCGGGGCAGCGGCGTCGGCGAGTTTCTTAAGGACGTAGATCTCGCCGGTGCTGTCGGCGGAGACCCAGAGGCGGCCCTGGGCGTCGAAGGCGAGGCCGACGGGGCGGAAGCAGTTGGCGGGGCAAGCGGAGAGGGAGGGGTTCGTGAAGATGGGGGTGAGGGCGTCTGTTGCGGAGAGGCGGGCGGTGGGTTGGCCGTTTGTGAAGGAGACAGTTGAGACCATGTAGCCGACTGGGTTGGAGGGGTCGACTTGTGGGAGAGAGAGCTCGAGTTAGTAAAGAGAGGGGAGGGAGGAAGAGAGAGAGAGAGAGAGAGAGAAGGGGGTTGACTTACAACTTCCGCGGAAGGAAATGTAGAGAGTGCTTCCGTCGGAATTGAACAGGAGATTCAAAGGAGACGTGTGAGCCGGGAAAACCAATCGAGGAGCAACGGTGTCCTCGGCGCATTTCTCGTCCGTAATATGCGTCTCATTCGTGCTAAACAAATCACCCGTTTGAAGACCCTCGTTGTCAGGCACGTTCGTATCCCAAATCGGATAACAATAAGGATATCCATAATTCCCGCCCTCCGCAGTCTCCGTCGCCTTGCTGTGCATATTCAACTCCTCTCCAGGATTATTCTTCTCAATATTCTGCCCGTTCCTCGTAACCTCATCCACGGAAGTCTCCACGGAGTAAATCCTCCCCGAATCAGGATCCTCGGCAATACCCACCGAGTTCCTCAGACCCCAACCAAGCCGCCTCCCGTCCGAGTTAAAGGTGTACTTGGCGCCGCTCGCCAGCTTGTTCAGGTCGAAGATCTTGATCTGCGACACGCCCGTGGTGGGGTCCTCGGCGTCGACGTCGAAATTCTCGTCGCTGCCGCGCGAGACGGCGAGGAAGCCGGGGGATTTCTGGGACATGAGGAGCGTGCGCGTTAGGTGGTCGTTGCTGGACATGCCGTCTATGACGGTGCGCGGGGAGGAGGCGTCGGCGACTGTGCCGGCTTTGGCGTCGTAGGTGTAGGCGAAGACGGATTCTTCGGTGGATGCGTAGAGGGTTTTGCCGTCGCCGGAGAAAGTGAGGCCATGGTTCAACTGAAATTGTAAATTAGCGTCATGACGGATGTAGGGTCAAGTGTGTGTGTAAGTGAGAGAGAGAGAGGGATGACATACGTCCTTGTTGTCAATGAGGAGTTTGTTCTCGGCTACCTCGAGACAAGTATCACCGTTGTCAGTGAACTTGACACGGCGGACACCGACGCCGGCATCGAGGACAATGAGGTTGCCCTCGGTGTCGAAGTACAACGTCCGGGGCTTCTTGAATCCGTTGGCGACGAGTTGGCCTTGCCAGCCCGAGGCGAGGGTGGGACTCTGGTAGCTAGGGACGATGACGTTTTCGCATTTGGCGAGGGCACCGGCGGCGAAGAGGGCCGCGGCGAGGGCGGTTTGTTTGAGCATCATTGTGTTGTGTGTAAGTGGGGAGATGATGTGAGAGTAGGAGAGTAAGGGAATAGGTAACAGGTTAAGGATCAACAAGGAGTTGAGGGCTAGCTTCTGTGTTAGTCACAGGCAAAGCACTTAAGCTCTCTCTAGACGATGGGCACACAAGTATGTATGCAATGCGATATTATCGACCGAGAAGGGAAGGCCAGCCGTCGTCAGATCAGCTCAAGCTTCAGCAGCAGAGCGGGAGAAGAAAGAGAGCAAGCTCTAGGTAGGGGGAAGCAAAGGAGAGAGGCAGGCTGGGAGTGAGTATTTGCTCCCCCTCCGCGGAAAGAATCAGCACTCTACAAAGATCCAAGCCTCGGGGTCGTTCTCCAAGGACCGGGTCCAGGATGCGCACTCACCTCCCCCACCCTTATGAGTGGCCGGGGAGCCGGGGCAAGTTTACTCAACTGTCATACTTGGGGTTGGCGTTAGCTAATCCGATTCTAGCCCGGTAACTAGCAAGGGATTATAGGATCTACGGCGCATCAATATGGATTTATTGGATATAGAGAGGGGGGGTAGGTAGGGGTGTGGAAGAGGAGGAGGCGAGAGGGGAGAGGGGAGCCAGAGGGTCAGCACGGAATCGCGGTGCGGTGCGCGAGAAAGAAGGAGATGGACAGCTCGAGGTACCGATACAGCGAACCATTGAAGAAAAGACGTCAATTGGAGTAATGAGACTTTGGATGGGAGAGAATCAATGGTTCCATTGATCGAATGTGGTGGTGTGGGGGAACCATTGTCGAACGGAACCGTGGGTTCGCTTGCAGCGCCAAGTCGATCTCGTGCCGGGTCGGTATTGGCCCGCCGCTCTTCGTCTCTCACGCCCTGGTTCTCATTGTACGATATTTGTACGAAAATCTTCGTCTGGTCGTGTGGCTGGGCCGCTACCGGAGAAGCAGGAGACTGAACAGTTTATAGCTCGTTTGCTCATTTGAGTGATGGGTGTCTTTCATGCTCTGCTTCGAGCTTATCCAAGGTGGGCTCTCGGAGGATGATGCCACGAACGGTCTCAGGACAGACACGTCAAAATAAGGATTAGCTCCGTGACCAGGTCATGGCGGGAATATAAGCTTCAATGCGCGCTGCTGTGTGTCTCCACAAGCTGAGAAACACCAGAACTTTGGACTATGCCGGAGAGCAGCTAGCGCCAAGTGGGATTTGATGCAGTACACGACAGAAATCAGCGCGGAAGCGTCGAGAAGGTGAACGAGCAGGCGCCCTGTGGTTCACTAGCAGTAAAAGTAAAGCCAAGCCGTCCGAGTTCCAGAAGGAAATGTACATTGATAACATGATCAGGCCAAGGGAAACGCTCGGCAGGATGAGGCCTCTTCTCTCCTGTGCTGCTCTCTGGTACGGGGAACGACCTTCGTACGAGGAAAAAGACTGATATCAGGCAAGCAAGTCGATGTGAATATTGAAAAGGCAGGTTGGGCCAACAAGCTCACCAGATCAGCTCGCAGAATTCACTGTAGGGAGTCCCATCCTCATACGTATCAATGGCCGTGTCATCGGAGATGGTGAATATAGGGTAATTCTGACCCTACTTCGTACGGAGTTACAGCACACTCGATCTCTTCGAAGCGGTTGGCTCTCCGTTGGGAAACTCAAGGAGCTGGAAATTTGTACAACATCTCCTGGAATGCTGCCATTTTACAAGGGTGTTCCACTGCCCCTGCCCTGGTCGCCAGCGGGACATTTCATGGCCGAAAACCCACTCATAGTGCGATCCAACTGCCGAGATGGTCGCGATCCAATGGAATCTCCCCACAACCTCACCCAGAGCAGTGGGATTCTCCCCGCCTCCAACCATCCTCAAGTGAAGACCGGGGAATAGCGGTGTATGGAATCCGCTTGGTGCTAGACTCAAGCCCATCATCGACACATGCTCGGATTGGGCAAGCCGGGAAGCCATTTCGCATTGATCATTGATCATTGATCCCAACCCCATCGCCACCGTTGACTTGATGAGACAGAATCGCCATCGCTTTGCGGGAAGAAGAGAAACCCCCCGCACTAATCCGTTTCGGTGAGGTCTGATGCGGGGGTGGGCTTCCCTTCTGCATGTCAACCTCTGCCAACGATGACCGAACACCCCACGGCGAATCAACGGTTTGGGAGCTAATTATAAGCAACATTCACTTGGTGCACTATGGCCCGCTCTGAAGCGTACATTCCCCCCTCAAAGTGTGCGGTCCGCCACCGAGCTTTGATGTGATGGCAGATACACTGCGAGGGGTAATGGTCGTGATCTGTATGTAATACGGGATCGCGAACTTTCGCTGCCCAGCCGATGCGGGATTCATCGTGCAATGCACTGGAATATGCCGGCTTCGCTGTCTGTCCAAAGCCCCGGGTTAGCCATCGTGATCGGGATCGAGATCGTGGTTCGGTTCTCGGATTCACTGGGTATTGCCCAATATATGTTGAGTAATATTTGTTAAATATTTGCCATCCCAAAAACCCAGACACGAGCTTGCGCGCCAAGGAAATCTTCCGCCTGACCCAGGAAAAGGCCGGCCCCAATATTTGGCATGAATCATGGATTGATTCCGCAAACGAAAGGCGCGGGACAGGTCAACACAGGCCGTGTTGGCTTTAGTCATTCGACTGAATGGGCCCTGGTCAAGACATATGGGGGTAGAGGAGCCAACGAAGGTGGTGGCAGGTGAAGTTGAATTGCTCGCCTCCGACAATCATTATTTATTTCGTACTCGGAGATGACGATAAACATGGACGGTGGCTTGGGAGAGGCGTTGCTCCGATGAGTTCTTCCATGCAATGGGTCTTCAATACAATGGGGTGGCCTTGGCCGTTCCCAAGTCTCAATCCAATCCAAAAGACACACGATACATCTACATCATCCAGGGGGCTTCCATCCGCCACCGTCGTCTGATCCAATATCTCTAATGTACTTCGTAAATCAAGTGGTGTTCATGGCCATTTTCCTCCAGGCCCGGCAACCTTGGTACCGGCCAAGATCCATGCATGCACTATCCCAAGGATGGGTAGCAATTTCGCGGCACGACGAGTGCCTTCCTCAACCTGTCTCCGGACCCAGGCTTTCCATCCTGCCTTCCTAATATCGCAGCACGTACTTTGTAGCCAACCATGTCCGGAACCCCTTCCTTCCCTTTCAAAGTTCAGAGTCCAAGTCGAGGTACCGGTACATCGCATCGACTTTCCGGGCCATATTACTCGCACATGTGCACCTCAGCGGATGTGGGCAGGACCTGCCGCCCCCCGCATAGGTCGGCAATCTGAGGAAGGAAGGAGAAAAAAGGTGAGAGAGAAAAAAGAGAAAAAAAGAAAAGGAAAGCAAAAAAGGTGAGGAGACAAAAAAATCTCATTCTGTTTCTGGGGGCAGGTGCCCTTGTGCCCTTGACTTTCCCCCGTCTAAGTACATTGTCGCTATCGACTTGAAGCTTTACCCCAAGTTACTTCCGGAACCTCTTTCTCCCCACTTCATCGAAATCTTCTTCTGTTGAGCACTGCACAAAACTGCAGCTCCCCTTCTTGCTTACCCGGAGAGAGTTCATGTTCGTTCAGCTCCCTGCAGCAAACTCAAAGCTGTCCGGGACACTATCCACCAGCCCAAGTCCCACACCTCATATTCTCCTCTAGTTCGATACGATCCTTTCTGCCTTTCCATCTTCATCTTCACCCATTAACGCATCACTCACCTCAGAAACAATGCTCTACAAAAAGCAGTGGCCCGTGGCCCTGCTCACCATCCTCCTCTCCCTCCTCCCCGCCCAAACGGCCGCCGCTGGCCTCCTCCGCCCGCGCGACGTCGTCCACGAATGGGTCACCATCGACAGCGGTGGCAAGCCCATCACCAAAACCGCCTCCGTTACCACTAAAAATGGCGCCGTCTCCACCGTAGTCGGCGTCCCCTACATCCTCACCGGCACAGTTTACACCATGTCGAGTGCGGGCACGCTTACCACCGCAACAGGGAGCCCGCCGCCGCCGACGGCTACGGCGACGAATGGGGCCGGGGGCCAATTTGCCGTTTGTGATGGGAAGTGGGGAGTTGATGGGCCGTTTTGCCAGCCTTTTGCGAATAGTCGTCTGAGCGTTGGGAAGACGTATCTAAGTAGGTCATGCTTTTTATTTTTTTTATTTTCTTATTTTTTTAATAGTTGGGGCAGTGAATAGATAGACGGCCAGATTCCTTTAGGCAGGTATGGAAAGGCTAACCCGCTGTGTAGTCACCTGGGACACCACCTTCTTCGCCAGCGAGAACCAAGACCAACAAATCACCATCTCTGCTCACTGGGTTCCTTCCAACGGAAACATAGAATCCGTGACGGCCCGCGCAGGTGACGGCTTTGTCCCCTTTACAATCACCGAGGACTTCATGCGCGGCTCTAGCGGTGCCAAGTCTATCGCCATGGTCATGAAGTACGGCACGGCGGCGGATCCCAAGGAGACCGAGGGCCCGCGCATCTATGCCGTGCGCGATGAGATCTCCGTAGTCGATCATGTCGAGAAGAAGGGTCGCAAGGGTGTGCACCCCGCCGCTATTGCCGTGCCTGTCATCGTCGGCGTGTTGGCCGTCGCGCTGGGCTTCTTTTGTCTGTGGAAGAAAAATAAGGATAAGATTGTGCTGTCGAGGATTAGGAGGCGGTCGAGCCAGGGCTATGGTGTTAGTAAGAGTCGCTCGCAGAGGGCGGGGTCAGGAGGTGTGGATGGGGCGGGGGTTCATGAGGGGGACATCAAGTTGCAAGAGTCGCCGAGGTCAGAGGGTAGGAATGTATTCCAGGAGGAGTTGAGAAGGCAGGAGACGGGTGGGAGGCTCTAACGCAGTGGGTTAGTGGGGGGGGAGGCGAGAAGGACCGAGACTGGAGGCATTGGAGAGGCCGCTCTAAGGCCGTAGGTTTTGGGTTTCTGGAGAAATGCTGATTGTTGGGATGATTTCAGGGCGGCTTTTGTTTTCCGGTGGGTATCTTTTCCTTGGTATAACTAGATGACCTGGGTCCTGTGTTGCGTTTTACGTGTATTATGGCTGGGATGGTGTCGATGGTTTGAAGATTGATGCTTTGAGCGATGTTAGCCTTAGTTTTTGTCATAGGAGCCTATATTGTCGTCTGAATGAAAATAAGGGCATCTTGATGTGTAGCTACCGAGAAATGAGGGATATCTGTAGGTGATAATGCGAAGAGCTTTAGTATAGGATTGACTACGGCACAAAGGTTTGTCTTGTTTTACTAATGTGATGTCCTGGAGACAGGAGCAGTGCCTATCGTTATGACCAAAGATATGTCCTCAGATGGAGAGAATTAGCAAGTCCTGAAATCACAAGTCCCTATCCCGGTGTTTACAAGCACGATATTATTAGCTGCTAGTTTATATCCGCATTGTAGACATGGAGCTGGGGTTTGCGAAAGGTGATATTCAAGAGTTGTTAATTAATAATCTATCGATAGGGCTGCCTCGAAGAAAATGGGCAGCAGACGTTCTGAATGGTTCCAAAGAGAAGACGGTTACAGCCAAGCCGGGGGTTCGGGGCCGGGGTCTGGGATTCGGTCGCTAGTGGAGCCCCGTCCCCGAGCCCAAGTCCGTCCCGTAACCTTATCTCACTCCCCCGGGTTTACCCCTGGTCTCCTCTGATTATCAATCAAAGCTGCCGATGGCACCAGCCGGGACTCCGCCGTGGATTTACGCCGTCGATTTGTAATCTCAACTTTAAAAACACACGATGCATTGGATCATAACTTCATGTTATCTAGTTGAAGAAATTTGAATATCAGGGTGAGGAGTTCATCTTCCCATGATATAGAACGCAAATCTTAAAATGTGTAGATATAAACTTGAGATATTTCCTCAATGCCTGAGGTGTAGAACTTTTGTGTCCTGTCCATACTTGAGCAATCGCAATTTCGCATCCCAATTGATATCGAGCAAACGTAGGCAAAGAGAACGCAAAATATGTCAGGCAAGACCAGAGTTGCCATCGCAGGCGCGTCCGGAGTAACGGGCTCCTCCATTGTCAACGCCCTCCTTGCGACTCCCGAGAAATTCGTACGCCAAAATTCCTTCTCGCGGCTGAGATTATGAAAATAGAAGGGCGAAGACTCAGCGCCCTTGCATACTAACACTCTCACAGGAAGTGACAGCCCTCGCCCGCCCAGCCTCCATCAACAAACCGGCATACGTCGCCTTCGCCAACCGCGGCGTCATCGTCAAGCCCGTCGAGCTCGACGGGCCGTCAGATGTCCTCGTCCAAGCTCTCACCGGCATGGACGTCGTCATCTCCACCATGACGTTGTTACAACTCAAGGAAGAAACGGCGCTCATTGACGCCGCGCACAAGGCTCGCGTAGGTCGGTATGTGCCCAGCTGTTTCGGGCCATGCTGTCCCCCGAGGGGTGTCATGTTGGCTCGAGAGATGGTGAGGAACCTTCTTTTCTTCTTGGATACTTTTTGGTGCGGTACCAAGAACCTTCGACTAATGAAGCATTTTCATTTGCCCTGAAATTACAGAAGGAGGACATACTGGATCACATCAAAAGGCTCTACCTCCCCTACACCGCCATCGACGTCGGTTGGTGGTACCAACTCTCCCTGCCATCCCTGCCCTCAGGTCGAATCCGCGCCAAGGCTGAATATTCGACGACGCAGATCGTCGGCGACGGGAATACGCCCTGGGCCCTGACGGATAACCGCGATATCGGAAAATATGCCGCGAGAATCATTGCCGATCCGAGGACGTTGAACAGGATCGTTTTCGGGTATAGTCAGGTTTGGACGCAGAATGACGTCTTCGATCTTCTTAAGAAGGTGACGGGTGAGTCTGTCCCAAGAGAATATGTATGTGCCCATTATTATTTCTCTGATCGAACCCGGCTACTAACAAGAGACCATAGGTGACCCAAGAGGAACTGCTCAAGGTCATTTCTGAAGGCGAGGCGGAGATTGCCAAGAGCAACATGGACCAGGGTGTCATCTTGAAGCTTGGCATGGCGCAGTACCGAAACTTGCTGGGTATCAGAGGGGATAACACGCCTGAGCATGCCAAGTATCTCGGATACCTTGACGTCAAGGAGCTTTACCCAGACGTGGAAGCCACACCGCTCGAGAGCTATATCAAAGATGCCTTCGAGGGCAAGGTGAAAACGGTGTACTCATGAGAGCCTGGCGTCTCCCGTAGGCGGTTCGCTACTTGGTTTTGGATCCCTAGTTTTGGGGCTGCACGAAAATTGAGCCCAGGGAACATCTATATGAGTTTCTAGAATGCTACATGACATATATGTGCTACCTATGCTGAAACAAAGAAACCGCCTCTAGAGAATAGCAGCCCAGGACTTGTATAAACTTACTTCCCTGGGCCTTTTCTCTTGTTAGCTGTCATGAGGCTTTTCTTCGCGCAACTCTTCCTCCTCAATACCCTCGCTCGGTAGCATGATGGCGCGGTCGAGAGCATAGGGCAACCCACGATGCCGACCGCGAATCATAATTAAACACATGACCACCTTGCTAAAGGTTGTGAACTTTCCGCTCAGGGAAGTGTTGACTGAGGGATGGCCGAGGGACAGGCCAACGTTGCCGCTATAAGTGTAAGACACATTGCTTAGTAACTAATCAACAGAAGCAAAGGGGGGTTGGCAAAACATACTATCCTGATACAACCTCGAAGAAGACCGGGAAAACAGCAAAGGCCTATAACATTGAATTAGCGGGAAACGCCACGCGGAAGAGAGGGGGGGTTGGACCGTCTGTGCTTACAGGATCGGTGCCATCCATGATCTTCTTCGCTTCAGCAACGCATATACAAAAGGTGCCGAGGAAAATGTACCACAAGTCAAACGTCAACTGATTCCGGATGTGCGTCATAATATACGACGAAGTCCTCGATTCGTTCAGGTCTTGCTCGAAAGGGTAGACTCCGAGCGCCCTCTCCTCGTACGTATTAGAGGAGCGAATGCTAATAGTGATGGGCAGAATAGCGATATACATCATAATGACGAGACTGAATTGCACGCCGGGGTTAACGAGAGCAAGATTGAACGTCGACGTTCCCGTATGACGCGACGACGCAGCTTGGAAAATTGCGGCCAAAATACGGGGGCCGATGGGCAGGTCGTTGACCGAGGGGTTGTGAAGGTCGAGGACGATGATCAGCAGGACGTCGATGAAGTTGAGGGTGAATATGATGAAGAAGAGGACCCAGGTGGTCGTGCTGGGGAACAGAAGCGTGTAGCAGCGACGCGGGTGGTCGAGGATGAACCGGAGAGTCTCCTTCGTGGATGACTTGGCGGGTACGCACTTGTAAAAGATCCAGATGGCGAGGCGGAGGAAGACGGGATAGAGCGTGTTGCCGGCGAAGGCGAGGAAGGACATGAGGATCATTGGCCATGTGGCGTCCCGGAAATGAATCATGGAGTCGGGGGTTAACGTGAACCCGAGATTATCAATCATCGTCTGGGAAGAGTAGAAAGCCCTTTGAAGAGACATATCAATGACATCGTCAGAGTGGGATTCTGTGGGAGAGAAAGAATGGAGAGAGAACGTAGGAGACTCACCACCAAGTCTTATCCTGTCCGCACTCCTGTAAATAGTCCGTATACCTCGCCGGAGCTCTATGAATCCACCCCACGAGACAGATGGCGCCGAAGATATGTAGACCGAAGAAATAACCTATTGGTAAACATTAGCTCTGTCATCCAGGGGTAAGGGGAAATGTATAATATAAAGAGGAGATTGGAGGGGAAAGGAATCGCTAGTGTTCACCTGTAACTATTTTGAAAAGAAGTTTGAGACTTCGATACTCAATCCCACCAAGTCGACTCCTGTCCTCAGCCGTGAGGTTATACAGGCGAGAATTACGTCCGACCGTAACACCCCTCGACAGACCAGGCAGATTCAAGGGACGAGGTTCTACTCTACGGGATGGCGATGTACTTTCGCGAGTCAAAATGCCTCCGGGAGCGAGGAACGAGGACGCCACTCTCTCTAGGGATATGGCTGTGGACATGCTTGGGCCGGCGAGATGATGGTGAGTCCGACGGCGTTTGAGGCCGCTTGGATCCCTGGACTCTACCGGCTTAATTGCGTCGCCATCTGCAGGAGATATATGTTCTAATATTAGCGCGCACAGAGCCCATAGACTAGAGGGAAGGAGGGGAAAAGAAAAGAAGAAGGGGGGGGGGGGGGGGGGGGGGTGG